>CM060963.1:142869218-142921718 GCA_030765045.1 Tenodera sinensis
GCGCGGTGTTTTGCCTGTCCGCGTCCTCGGCGCTCATAGTCGTCTACCGCTATCATAGAAAAGCACGAATGAAACCACACATTTTTAAAATACTTTTAAATACTTTGCTTACCAACTTTATGAAATGAGATGCTGAAATCACCGTCGTTGTTAATACTTTTTTGGCACCTCTTTAAGAAGCTATCCATCACTCGCCGTACATCACGTTGAGGAATGCTGGCAATTTCCTGGCGGATATTTTGTTTGAATTCTTCCAGGGTGTATTGGTCTGTCTTGTACACTTTACGTTTTAAGTTATTCCAGATATATATTAGAGTACATTCGAGCTCTGAGAAACCTTTCTTCGCTAATGGCGCACCATACACCAATTCTTTCGCCATGAAGGGTTACTTCATGAACAATATTAGTTTCTGAGTTATAGGGTAATTTTTTTCGAGCCAACAGTTGACGCCCTTTACATACGTGAATGCAATTTTTCTCCTTTTTGTTTTATGGAATTAATGGACTGGGAGCGTGATTTTGTCTTTTTTTTTTCAATAAGATTCTGCAACAGCTCATACGGCCAATCTTTCAACGAAAACAATTGACAGTGTTTGAGGACAGAATTATGAGCACAGATTTGTGGCCCCCTCAGTGCCCTAAGCTAATCCGAACTAACCCAATGACGCGGACAGACATAATACCACACAGCCGGTTTGTAATTTTTGACTCTCTCTGTACATTCAAAAGGGCTCCATTTATATGAATATTCTCTTAACAATTCTTCCATGTAACATCCTATAGAAAAGTCCAACCGTCTATAAGTCTTTGTGCTGTTAAAAAATTGATTATCATTTTGTCTTTCATTCTATTGTTCTCCATTGCCCTCTATCTTTGATTGGTGCATATGCTCTTCTTAAAATACTTCTTTCAAATATTAAAAGCTTTTGCCTTTAAACTCTTTAAGTGCCCAGATTTCACAGTGGGTCTTAATATTGATATCAACTTACTCTTAAATAGATTATTGTACATAACCCCCCTGTACAACAGCCCCTTTGAGCCTAGGCCAACCACCTGACCGCTGCGTCCCCCACCTCTGCCCACAACAGGTGTTACAAGTGGGGTGCGGTACTGAAGGTGGGACGTGGTCAGCGCCCCGGTCCCTCCCGGCGGGTTATGCGGTCTTCTCGACCAGGGGCCTCTACATTTTCAATCAAGTAGCTCCTCATTGGACCCTCAGAGACCTAACGAGGCTGAGTGCACACCAGACCAGAATTCCCAGCAGGAGAAAATCTCTACGCCTGTAGCGGTAATTGAACCCGGGTCCCCCGCTTCGTAAGTAGCAGCACGACCAACGCCCTAAGGAGACGACCCTTATTATGCGAAGTGTAGTTTATTCCCCTGAGTCACTCTCTCCTTTACTTCTTCTGTTGAGTTGTTGTTTACTATGGATACAAGATATTTGAGTGAGTTTACAGTTTTGATTGTGTTGCTATTTATGATTAAATTTTCCAACTTTTTGAAACTTTAGTACACTTTAAAAATTTGTCTTTTCCATGTTTAGCACAAGTCCGAATTATGCGGATTCATCCTTTAACTTTTGGGATGTTTCTGGGGATCTTAAAATATACATTTCCGTAAAACCTAACATAGAATTTTTAAGTGGAATAAATAGCTTTTTTACTTACTGTAAGCACGTGATAGAGAAAGTAAAAATGGTTCCAATACGTCACGCTTATTGTAGAAATTGCAACACACGGTGGAGTAAGCAGCATGGGAGATTGCACAAAGACCTACACAAGTATGTATGTCATTGCTTGATGTTCAATTCACCAACAAACACGCAGAAATCGATCCAACTCTTTGTTGGTTAGCACTATAGTAAAACATGCATTTACTAAGTTCAAGTACAGAAACTTATATTTTGCTATAAACTGTTATCCAAAGCAAAAAGGTCGATGTATGAAAACCCTAAAATTACTTCTTTTAAATAAATGCTTGGAAATCAGTATGAAATTGAACATATAGGAATCAAATTAAGGGCAAATTTACATGTTTTAGATAAGCATAGCGGGGCTGTAAGAGCGTGGAGTTGTGAAACAGAGTGCGTATAGCCATGGAAAAAATGATTTGAGTCCATTAGGAGAGCAATAAGTTTCACTTTGTGTTGCAGCGCAGTTTACACCAGTCGATATATCCAACATGCAGCTCAGTTTATTGATAGTCTATGGTCCATATGTTATCGTCTGTCAGACACACAAATAGGCTGTGTCTTGAGTTCATCACTCACATTTGTATACATAGTGGCAAATACAAATGCTTCGCCAAGACACACAGTCAGACAGACAGACAGACAGACAGACGGACGGACATACAGACAGACAGACAGGTAGGCAGACAGGCAAGCAGACAGACAGACAGACAGATAGACACACAGACAGACAGAGAGACGGACGGACATACAGACAGACAGACATGTAGGCAGACAGGCAGGCAGACAGACAGACAGACAGGCAGGCAGACAGACAGACAGGCAGGCAGACAGACAGACAGACAGGCAGGCAGGCAGACAGACAGACAGACAGGTAGGCAGACTGGCAGACAGGCAGGTAAGCACGCATTATAATTAGTTGGCTTCTCTAACAAACTCATTCTTTCGTGTGCAAGAGACCCCTCTGATAATAATTCAAGCTATTTTCATCCATTGCTGTGCACAGACACATTATATACATTTGTCTTACCTATCTATGCTGATTGCAACCAAGTTGAAGATGGAGGACGTGCTGCACGTCACATCCATGGCGATGTAGAAGTCGCATACGAAGTTCGGAAGACTCCACGTTCCATTTACCTGAAACCAATGTAATATCTCATTAACTGAATTCCTATGTATTTCAAGCTCGTTAATATGCACATAGGCAACAAGATGTACACAGTGCAAGAAAACATTACAACTGCATTAAAAAGAATGTATATTAAAACAATTTTTATGTGAAAAACTTTCTTTCAATACATATAATTTCTCTAGAAGGGTTTTAAATGCATTTTTTTTTCAAGTAGTTCTAATTAATGAATAATATTTTCCTCTTTATATATTGTACTGAAGTTTCGTTGGTTTCCAAAGATTTGCTTTTACTTTTTCCAACTTACCTATAGTAAGCAGAGGAAATTTTATATTTCAACTAAAATTTGGATATTTATATTTCGTTGAAATTACACGTTTTGAGCTGTCTAAAAATAAAATCAGCTTTAGAAGAACGCGCGCGCGTGAATGTAAACAACTCAGCTGCAAAACGAGATAAAGGTCAAACTTGATATTTAATTTCAAGCACGAAATCCTAAATTACTCTTTACATAGACAAATCGTTATTTTTTATTTCTCCAAACTGGCTCTCAGTATTGTAATTAAAATACCATATGTCTACAATATTTGTATTACAAGAAGTACTACTTGAATGTTCTGTGAATAGCCTGTAAAGCCCTTATTCTGAACGAATATTGTGTGATTTTGTATAAGTGATAAATCGTGCAGGCGAAGAACAACTGATGAGACTGGGTTTCCTTAAAACACATAATTCGTATAAAATAAGCCCTTTATGAAATCCTAGTATTAAAACGACTTATTATGTCAACATACATTGTGCGAAATTCTCCAGTGCCGGAGATCGTGGCTAACGAGATAGACAGGCTACGGCGGGAACTGCAGTGACGTAACTCTCCTAGTCTGGTCATGGCCCAGTGAAGTAAAACCACAATCACCTTATACATCCATATTCTAAACAACCAAAAACTCGCTCGTTGAATTCATAGAACATATACAGCTTATCATGATGGTATACAATGCTAGCCATGTATGGCGGCGCCGTGGCCGAGCGGTTAGCGCGCTCGCCTACCACCTAGGCGGCCCGGGTTTGATCCCAGGGACCCGCATGTGGTATTCGTGGTGGACGAAGCGGCGTCAGGGCGGGTTTTCTCCGGGTACTCCGGTTTCCCCCGCCATCTCATTCCACCGGTGCTCCATCTTCATTCCATGTATCATCAGTGTCACCGCCTGCGGTGCCGTAGTAGTAAAAGCGGGCGTTAAACACTACAACAACAACAATTAGCCATGTATAAGACTACTATTACTAAGTAACTACGATTCGCGCCACAGCTTGTCTAACTTGTTAGCCATGTCGGAGAATAAATGGCGCAATTACAATGCCAACAAGAGAGAAATGACATAATCATCACCACAAGATTATGCTCCAATGTGCCTGCATAATTACCAGTTCTGAGAACTACGCCAGTAATGCGGTTTCATTAATCAAACTAACGCGTTTTTCGTTTCTCCATCCACCAAACTTTTTATATTCTTTTTCATAAGCATCTTGATTTTTCCGGAATTAATTAACTCTCAGAACGCTTAGCTCCTTTAAAAATATCAAGCGGAATACAATCCATATTTTCTACACTTTTATCCCGTAGTGGCTCGTGACTTGTTGCAGTAGGTGTACAGTATATTACATCTTCTCCACCTTTACTCACTTGCTTTCTCTCACACACCCCATAAAATTCTTATTCGCAATTCATATGGACAATTGAACTTTCATGTCTTGCCATGCTTTGTTTTAAATGACCAATTTCACAACACCCATTATTAATTGTCCAGATGCCGTTTCTCTCAGACGCAAAGAGTAAGCACGGAAAACAGCTTCTCATCTAAGAACAGACCCGAAATGTTTATCTCTTTCAGTTTCTCCATACTATTCAGTTTCACATTTGCATAAATTAAAATTTCCCACTATGAGCAGACATGCAATTTGCTACCAGAAACACAAACATAAGAAACATGCTAACAAAATAACTGTTCCAAACTGAAGCATTGGCCTTAGTAAATTATGACATGAGTAACTGCATTTATAATGGTTTAGCAAAAGTAGATGTAATTGTGTTTCCAACATTAAAATAATTATTATTTCAACATAGAAAATGGCTGCATTGTATTTAGAAACGAAAATTGGCTAACTGCGTAGCAGGTTGATTGCAATTTCTACTAAACGAGAGGGAAGGAAATACTCGTAGCAAGGAAAACGGAGAAGACTTGTACGAGAATATAGCACGCTTGTACGGTAATAGTCGCACCTCTTAGTCTTGTCGATCATACTACTTTAACTCTTCGTGCTCCTAAATGCATGCTTTACCTCGCTCCCTGCGACCCCTCACCATAAAGCTTCCTTCGCCAGTCGCAAAATCGGGTTTATGTGTGTCTACAGCTTGTTAACTGAATGAGCTAGCATTTGGTAAAGAGAGAGCGGGAAAGTTAAACGAGCAAGTTCATATAGATTATAGAAGAAAGTTCGATATTCGACTTTCTCATATGCATGTCTATAGGGGTAGATACACATTCACATATAGGAAAAAGTTACATTCATTTAGATATATTCGTCTTTGTTTGGTTTGGTCACCATTCCAAGAAGAGTGGATTTAAATTCAGTACATGGCAACCTAGTTTTTAAAACCTTGACCGTAGCTTCAGTCTCCTACATTCTTTGGAATCTGGAATTAAATGTGCAATTAAGTCATTTCTGAAAACGTTTTGTCTTGACTACGAAGTAGAAAGAAGTATAAGCTTGTAAAAATACTTTGTAGAAGAGTGGGTAGGTAAACTCCCGTGACAAGAGCACTTCTGAAATTTTACTTAAGAGTATCAAAAGATCAATCACTATTGTAACTAAGGTAGTTTAGTTAATGCCAGCAGTGACTTTGGCATTCTTGAGAGATTAAGCTTAAAATATTTATTTGGAAGAACATGACTAGGATTTCTCGTGGTTTTCTGTATCCACAAAGGTGAACAAAAACATAATGAGATTCACACATTGGAAGATCATAAGGTCAAGTGACAAAGACTAAGAGGAACAATGGTGAGGAGCTGAAATTTATTTAGCCTATCTGGATATGTCATTTTCTGTGAAGTGAAACATAATTTTAGGCTTTAATGGTAGTGGGAAAGCCTTTTCCCTCTCCCTATCTCTCTCAGGGGATAAAATCCCCATGCTGAGCTATGGAGGCGGTCTAACTGGGTTTTTACATCCGTAGCGCAGTTGGTAGCGCGCTTGCCTCTGGCGCGGAGCACACGGGTTCGATCCCCGGTACCAGAATGGGGTTAATATCCCCTCAGAGAGAGAGGTAGAGAGGTAGGGAGGGGGAGAGAGGGAGGGAGAGAGGGAGGGAGAGAAAGGGAGAGAGAGAGGAAGAGGGAGGGAGAGGGAGAGAGAAGGCAAAGTGTAACTTTAAGACATCGGCGACTAAATAAAAAGCTCCTAATATCCATTTAAAGCAGAAAGGACAATTTTCTATCTCAGTTGCACAGCAACCATTTTATTTATATCTGAAAAACTGATCGTAAAAGGCTTTCAACAAATGGTGAAAGCCTCAGTTTGTCAAACTCTTGTTTATAAGCTTTGAAATAAACGGCATTACAAGGAGGAGCTTCTATGTACCCTTATCTTAATTTATTAAAATAACTGGCATGCTGCACTCAGATTGCATTCTCTAGTCACTCTTATATAAGTTATTATTATGAACGCCTACTCTTCTGCTGGCTTTATGCTGTCGGTCTGGGTGACTTAGTTGGTTACACACTGGTGTACTGATCCCACAATCACGGGCCCAAATCCGGCCTAGACGATGTTTTTAAGTGTGCTTAAAAACTACAGCACCTATCAGTAGATTTACGGGCATGTAAAAGAACTCCTGCGGGGCGAAATTCCGGCACACCGGTGACTATGATATGATCCTGCGAATTGCCACAATATAAGTCAATATAATTTAATTTAGTTTTATTTTGTGTCAATCGAGATAAATATTTGTAGAATGTTTTAAAATTATTTATCTATGGGCCCTTTTTAAGTGATGTTTCTTAGAGTGCCATTTCACATTGGGGTGAAAATCACTTAATTTTGTTCAGAGGCCTCTTTATCAGGCTTGATGTTCTATTACGTGCTTTGAATCTACAAGATACTTTACTTTCCTTCCTAAGGAAACCATGCTTTACGCCCGAAAAGAAAATCCATTCTCTCTGCCGGGTTTGAACCTGAGACCTCGGGAACCAGAGGTTAGCATGTTATCCCTAGACCACAGAGGAGGACTCTGAAGAGGTTTCATCACACATTTCCTTGTAGGTCCATGGGTTACACTAAGCTAAACCCTAGAAAGTATCTTAAGAGATGATCGTTACGTGATGGTTTTGTGAATTCCGTTCTATTTGCATGACCAGGAAGGGAAAAGAAAGAAAGGAATGAAGGAAGGGAGGAAGGGAAGGAGGGACTAGGAAGGGAGGAGGTAGGGAGACAGGAAAGAAGTAACATAGAAGGAAAGAAAGAATGAAAGAAAGACAGATAGAAAGAAAGATAGATAGAAAGACAGAAAGAAAGGAGAAAAGAAGGAAGGAAAGAAGGAAGGAAGGAAGGAAGGAAGGAAGGAAGGAAGGAAGGAAGGAAGGAAGGAAGGAAGGAAGGAAGGAAGGAAGGAAGGAAGGAAGGAAGGAAGGAAGGAATACAAGAAGAAAAGGAATAACTTTCCATATGAGAAAACTAGAATCATCTTAAACATTCAAATCAATTACAAGACATCCGAGAAAGGTTAACTCCGAAAAAGAAACAAAGAGAGAAATATAAAATAAAACACTATTTATGGTTTAACAAGATCTGTGGCTATTTCCAGAAAGTTCAAAATCGCGTTAAATTTGTCATAAAAATATCGATAATTTAATCAAAATTGTTAGAGCCATTTGCGAAAAAACAAAAATGTTTGAAAACGTGTCCATGTAAATAGGGGGCTTTTTTTGAAGAGTTTGGTGTCGCGTCTTCGGAAGACAAACTTTATTACTTTGTACTTAACAATGTTTTCAGTTTTGAGTTACGCAGTTCACAAGAGGCGGACGCGCGCGCGCGTACACACACACACACACACACACACACACACACACACACACAAACACACACACATACACACAAACACTTCATAAAAATGCTTCTTTTTGGATTCAGGGAGTCTCAAAACGTGTATTTCTGGATATCTCAGTAGCCTGTTTATTGCAACTTCAGGTCAGCTCGATAGACTCTATCAAAGATTACTCATTTCATCCAGAAATTGCAGTTACAAGAAGCCTTTACACAGCCGAGCCCATTTTCTCAAACGCTATAACAGCATTCTAGTACCTCGTTCTCACCATGGCATATTTCCAGTGAAACCACTCGTTCCATGAACAGATGGGTGAGTACGGTGGTGGTTCATTTCTCTATGGGAGTCTCCAGTCCTATATACAGCTCCACTTAAACGATAGTGTGACTCCGCTAGGTGGATGACATCTTTGTCATATGGCCCCAAGTTGAGGAAGCCCTCAAATACTGGCGGCGCCGTGGCCGAGCGGTTAGCGCGCTCACCTACCACCTAGGCGGCCCGGGTTCGATCACAGGGACCCGCATGTGGTATTCGTGGTGGACGATGCGGCGTCAGGGCGGGTTTACCCCGAGTGCTCCGGTTTCCCCCGCCATCTCATTCTACCGGTGCTCCATCTTCATTCCATGTACCATCAGTGTCACCGCCTGCGGTGCCGTAGTAGTAAAGGTGGGCGTTAAACACTACAACAACGCCCTCCAATACTTTCTTCCACACCTCAGCAACATCAATTCACATGGATAAGGGGGAAAAAAAGGACAAGTAGCGTTTCTGAACCTACTGGTCAGCAGGAAGGCCGAGGGCAAGC
Organism: Tenodera sinensis; assembly: GCA_030765045.1. Classification (NCBI taxonomy): domain Eukaryota; kingdom Metazoa; phylum Arthropoda; class Insecta; order Mantodea; family Mantidae; genus Tenodera; species Tenodera sinensis. Next base: position 142,877,947 of record CM060963.1, read on the forward strand.
CCACTCACACTGACCACTATTTCACTAAAGACTCAGATAGTCCCCCAGACAAAAACCAGTCATGATCAAGACATTGGTAAACCGCTTGTCTAGCCTTTATGAACCACGTAGCTACAACTACACCAGGAACAGGCATTACATTTGAATGGGGCTGTGATTGCTTCATTTCATACCATGATTTGCTTTCTATCATTTCCCTTTATTCCATTTCCTTATTATGTTTCAGCTATACTTTCAGGAGCATGGTATTTGGCGGTGCCGAACAGATGGTGCAGATGCTTGCGCATTGTAACTGCTGTTCCCGGTGCTAGGTGACGTCGAGCGACCGCTGTCCTCCAACGTAGTGTCATATCGGATGGTTAATGAAAGAAATGGGTGAAATGATGCTCAAATGAACCCGAGTTCCATAGAGCTTTAACTTACCCGATATTCGTCTTCTCAGGACAAGGGAAAACCTCGGAAAAAACCTTATCCCGATAACTGACCCTAAGCGAGATTTGAACTAGCGACCTCTGGCATGTGGGGCAGACATGCTACCACAACGCTACAAAGGCGGGCCCTGACTTCCGTTGAGGGGACACTTGTGCGACACTGGACCCGCAGAGTGGTGGCTGCTCAGCGGGGCCTGGCGCCGGGATGAAGAGATCTCAGCATTGTTAGGGACATCCGCACGTGTCTGTGGCTCGCCTGACAGCGGTCCTGTGGCACCCTGCAGTTCCTTCACTTCATCCTTGCCTCCTGGAGGGAGGTATTCCCCTCCGTTATACTCTTAACCCTTTCCTTTTTACACTTGAATGGTTATTCAATACCAAAAGCGGAAAGTGCTTGCCATTCCGACAGGCCTTAACTTGACCTTCAGAAGTTAGACCAACCCAAAAGCAATAGTACAGTGTTCCTACCTAATTAAAAAAAGTCACCGGTCGGATTGAGTACATACAGTAGCCCCTCAGTGTCAACACTATTTTCAAGCCTACAAAACCATTTTGTTAAACAGTTTACTACGCTCAACTTAACATCCTAGGGGGAACTGTCATCAGCTGGTGTATACCGCATTCCTTGTTCTGGTGGTTCGTTTTACGCTGGAACCACAAACCTTTAAACCAGCATTAAACCTAGCAATGCCAAGCCTTGTTCCAGAACTTATACTACCAACAGGGTCGGGGGTACTTTGTTGCCATCACTGCAGTGATGCACTGGTAACAAAATGTCTGAGCAATTTTTGTAACAAATTTATTTTAAAATTAGGTATTATATTTTGTCATGATTATAAGCGTACTATTTAACACTGTTTAACTGTTCCTTTTTTACTTATTTACATGAATCATATTGGATATTATGCCACAAGGTAGCATTAACACCAGGCTCACTGAGTGCAAAAGAAGCCGCCACCTGGACCAAACACAAATGTCTGCGGTTACCCTACATGCAATTGAAGCGGAAGGAAAACACATCGTTAAGTTACAGGACACGAGCATCCATAATATACTGCCGTGCCCGACCACAGCACGAAGCCATTGAAATTGACAAATATCTTAACCACTTCAATAAGAAGAGGTCCCAAAGCTCAACAGCAACTGATATTCAGTCATCGAGGCAGGAAGCATCACGTAACAGAAGACAAACCGAGCCAATCAAAACAGTGTAACATCAAAGAAGCCGCGTCTCACTACCTCCAGATGTCCGACATCCGGACCAGTCAGAAGCACAGACAGCCAACGAAGCATTCTCCGAAGAGATTTCGACCGAGTCGCTGAAGATGTCTACCGCAGTACCTAGTGGATGAAGCGTCTGCAGTATTTGTCTCCAGCAGATCATGGAAATAACTTCCAGTGATGTTTTTGGGCAATCGTTAAATTATGAAGCAGAAAATGCTGGGAATGTGAGTCACGATTTCACCAAGGCTATCTAAGTGATATTAACTCCGAATAGAGATTGCATTGCTAAATTCAGGAAACTGTGTATTGTCATTTTCCCTAGGATGACGATAATCATGCACTGTAGGATATCCTTTCATTAAATTAATGCATATTGCCACATATATTACACAGGCGGCACCTAGGCGTTTGCTGAATATACTCTGATTATCAGGCTGCGCATTGACTGCCTCTGTGTGTATGTATCGCAGTGCATTTTCCGGTAAGTCCACGAACTGCATTGCGCCCGTACCGCGCCTTTATGAGAAAGTCTTTTCGAGAAAATATAACTACTTTTTTACTTTCTCTGCTACGTACAGTTAGCAGGCAAAGTATTGTGTTCAACCCAAAATTTCGATACCATGGTTTCACCGGAAATAAGTTTTGAGAACTCCTGAATAAAGAAAAGCAATTTTAGAAAAAAGTCACTGTGTGTGTGCGCGTGCGTGTGTGTGCGTGTTTGTGTCTGAACAATGTAGCTCAAAAACGAAAAGTTGGTTAATAACCGAAGTTTAAGTTTGATGTCTTCCAAGGATACGACACGAAGATTTTGAAGAACCTCAACCAACCTTTACATGGAATATTTTTCGAAAATTTTGATTTTTTTTTTCAAAAATGGCTCTAACGATTTTGATCAAAATGCCAGATGTTTAAAATAGTTTTTATGGCAAATGAATCTATATTTTATATGAACACTAAAACACAATGCGTGAAGTACATAAATACCCAAAGCTTTAGTTAATGTAATTTACAAAATTTAATAAATGGCAGCCACATTTAACGTTCCCAACATGCCCCGTTTAACCCACAGAACCAGACCACTAACACAGGTGCTCTGCCCTGAACTAATTATTCCTTGGGCATACCGATTAACTGGGCCTTGCCATCAGACAATGTAATTTTCAATGATTCAGGTGAATCATTCAATGAAAAGGTTCTTTTGAAAAAAATTAGAATGCTCTCGCCCTGAATATGTGCTAAGTCGTGGCGAAGTCACATTCCTCCAAAGTGCCTGGATTCTCCCTGTAAATGTTCATTCGTGGAAACATAAGATTCGTTCACCACGGACTATTCGAAGAATGGTTTCCTGTTGGTGGTCTCCAACTTGTTTACAGGCTGTCACCTTGACGGCAACTGCTCGAGTATCGGGCATGGACAAGTGCCCGCCGGCGACTGACAGGAACGGATCCCGCTGATGACTCACTGGAGTACTGTCCCCACTCTTGATGAAAACTGATCTGTGTGGACTCGCACACTCGCTGACAACTGCCTACTGCCAGAGTCGCTCTCGACAACTGACTGCTGGGTAGCGTGGCATCCTACTCAACTGACTGCTGACGTTGCTCTCGACAGTGACCTTCCACTCAACAGACTGCTGGCCTTGCTCTCGACGGAGTGGCCTCTCACTCAACTGACGGCGTATGGTGTTTTTAGTTTTTGTTTTTAAACTTAACTAAAATATATGTTTATTCCGTAGTGCCTCTCTTTATTTTTGTCTTTGGGTGCTAGGTTTTGTCCGGAACCGCCTATGCAGCCGGAAAGTTGTGGGTTCATAATTGTGAATTGAAGTGTATAGTCGGTCATCTGTCATGGCCGACGCCCTACCGACTCCGACTTGAGGTGGGCATTTATGCAGTGTAAGACAACTGAGCACTTGGCATTGAGGTGTTTGTGGTCCTGTAATTGGGAAGTGGCTGTTTAGAATGTTCAGGAGAATGAGGCGGTGGCAGGGAGGGTGAGCATGGTGTGCTGGCGGAAGGTGTGGAAGGTGAGGTTGCGCTCTTCCTGGCTTTTGATGGCGACGAAGATGACGTTGATGTGCGCACTAAGCATCTCGTTGAGTTGTTTGTGGGCGGTGGATATCCTTGTGTTGTTTATGTACTCAACTATCTTCTCGAGTTTGGTTTTGTGGTATGTCTTGGTGTCCGTCTCTACGACCTACTGGGTGTGCTGTGTCGAAGGGCCTCCTCTAACCGCGCTACTCTCCCAGCGAGGTCTTGCAGAGTTCTGTTGATATCCTGTAGAATTGTGGCTAGTGTGATGTCCTGCTGTCTGCTGATGACTGGTTGTGCGGCTGGTTTCCTGGTGATCTAGACGATCTGTGAGGGGTACGGCTGTTCGTCGTTGGGAGATCCTCTCAGGCTCTTAGGGCACACCAATTGCCCTATGTTGTGACCCATGCAGTCAAAGGTTGCACAGTACACCGGATGATGTGGCATGTTGTGTTTGGTGTAGTTGTTTGGCCAGTGTTCCAGCGCCGCAGTAGTGGCATACGACGGGCGCCTCGGCTTTGCTCCAGCTTGAGAACCTGTCCTAGGACAGGTAGTCCATTGGAAAGAGTAATACGGTAATGCGCCTCGTCCAGCATCTCCAGCCTGACCAACGGTGATGGCCCCCTAGCTGTGTGAATCCGTTTCACACGGGCTGCAGATGGCCAAATCTGTTGTGCGGCGCTGAGTAGCAGCGAGTCCGGAATTTGTCGGTGGACTCCACGGACTACTGTGCTGAAGCGTTATAGGATGTGGTGTGATGTTCTTGTGGTGTCGGCTGATGAGAGGTGTGTGCGGGTTCGGCGTTGGCGGTGTCTGGCTGTGATGCGGCTGGTGATGACTGAGGGTCCGATGGAGGGTCCGGCTACTGCTGCTGCACCCTTCTTGCTGCTTTTCCCCATGTTCACTCAGTGACGGCTGTGATGCGACCCCGTATTACTTATTTATTTATTCAAGGAATATTTGCCTGATGCCGGTACATTGAGCCTGGCTTAAATTAGCAGTTATATACACTATATTCAATTCGTGGATTTCACAAAAACCCACTTTTTTAATTAACTTCCTCCAACATTATGTCATATGGGACGGTGAGTGAATGAAACGGGTGAAATGATGCTCAAGGGAGCCCGAGGTCCATGGAACCTTAGTTATCCGACATTCGTCTTCTCAGGATAAGGGAAAAGCCGGATAACTCATCCTGTTCAGTGACTGATATTTGAATTGCAGTCGAAAGGTTGGCTAGCCTGCTTTGATGGTTGCCAAGGGAGGTAACTATGTACTATGTAAATAACTGGTAGAATAAATGATCAAAAAGGATACAGTCCATTTTGTTACCATGACGGTAACATTTGGTCCTCCAGGCCGGATACTGCTATAGGTTGGCAGCAAACCGTACGGTAATTGAAAATATTGATACGCACTTGTAATGTACATAATGGAAACCATCTTATTTTCTTCACGCCAGCATCAAGAGGGAAATCGAAGCGGCCGGAGTAATTACTAATGCAACATCAGCACCAGACAAGAGTGATTCTATAAAAGGTTAGCCATTATCTAGTTACTAGCTATTTAGCCTACCTTGACTGGCTTTCTGTATTAGTAACATTGACTCATTGCATTATATCTTCTATAATTAGTTCCATACCATTCCTTTGCTCACTTTTCATTGCTGTCCTTCACTCGATATTTTATTATAACACTTTGGTGGAACAAACTGGATCATATTTATTGCTGTGTGACTAATATTATGGAAGAGCAACATAAGAAGCTATTAATTACAAAACGAGCCGTGGCGAAAGCAAGTCTTACTCGCCTTGCCAAATTTGTTAATGAATTTCAAACTGGCTCAGAAATTTATTCAATTGAGGTAAGAGTCAAGGAATTGCCTAAAATTAGGGATAAATTTGAAGAGGCACAATCTCAATTAGAATTGTTTGAAAATTTTGAGAGCCATTCTGCTGACAGAGAAAGTGTTGAATTATTGTACTTCAGCTTAGAAGCAACAATGGGTAAATTATTAGCTCAAAGTGCAAATGGAAATGTTAGCAACAGTTCTGTTAGCCCTCCCTTGTCACATACAAGGAGCGCTATAATGGCAATGAAATTGCCAACTCTTAAAATACCTTCATTTAATGGTGATATAACAAACTTTAAGCATTTTATTAATACCTTTGAGAGCCTAGTTGTTAACAATGAAACTTTAGATGATATTCAGAGGTTTCACTACCTTCTTTCTTCACTAACAGGAGAAGCACATAATTCAATAGCTAACATTCCTGTCGCAAGTTGTAATTTCAAGGTTGCATTGGAAACTATTAGCAATCGTTATGACAATTTGAGACTTATTGCCTCAGCTCATCTTGCACGTTTGTTGAGTTTACCCGCTGCTCACAAATCATCTGCAAAGGAACTTAGGGCCTTAATAAATCAAACCATGAGTAATTTAAATGCAATCAAGGCGTTAAACATAGAAATTCCATTGGAAGAATTGATAGTATCTCAACTAGTGTTAGATAAGTTGGATGTAACTATAAAGAAAGAATTTGAAGAGACATTAGATTCAAATAACTTTCCTGCATTTAAGGATCTTATTACATTTCTAGAAATAAAATGTAAATCGCTAGAAATAATCAATCCAAAATGGAATACAACTTGCTCAAGCATGTCAAATGTTAACACAGAGAAAGTTGTAAATCGCAAACACAACTCCAGTTTTCAACAGGCTTATGCTGTTATAGTCTTAAACTGTGCATATTGTAATTCTTCACATGCCTTATCAAAATGTAAGGCATTTGTTCAGGCTCCTGTATTAGAACGCAGAGCTTTTGTTAAGGATGCCAAACTGTGATTTAACTGCTTACGATCTGGTCATACAGTCAGAAATTGTAAACCATCGAATTGTCGCACCTGTGGTAAAAGGCACCACACTTTAGTACATCTTGATGCTTCCAAACAGCAATACAGTTTCAGTAACAATGAAGGTTATTCAAGTCATGATCCCTTGCACACAGATAATGGTGTAAATAGCTACTGTGCATTGAAATTTGAAGCTCGTAAACACATTTTGTTGTCCACAGCATTGATTAAAGTTAAAAATCACAAGGGTATTTGGCAGACGTGTAGAGCTTTGCTAGATACCGGTTCTCAGTCATGTTTCATATCAGAGGCCCGCGCTCACAGGTTAAGACTTAGACGACATCATGATCCTAAACCTGTTCAAGGAATTGGCAATGCAGTTTCAGAAACCAAACATGGAATTTGTATCAAAATTGGATCATTTGTAACTGACTTTGTTATGTCAGTAGATTGCTTAATTTTACCCATGGTGACAGAAAATCTGCCTGCAGAGAAAATTGACTGCAGTCTGTCTGAAGTCTGTTCATACATTCAGCGCCAAGGTAAATTACATCGTGATAGTAATCATCCTGTTTTAATGGAAACAGAGTTTGGTTGGGTACTTGCAGGAAAATATTCAGACTATGGAAGATCCTGTAATATTCCACGGCGGCCGTTAGTATCATGTTTCGCTAAGACTGTAGTCAGTATACAGCACCAATTGCAGAAATTCTGGGAGATTGAGGAGTTGAATCACACTTCAAAAACAGTGGATGATAAAGCATGCGAGGCTCATTTCACTCAGAATACAACAAGAGATTCGTCAGGAAGATTTGTGGTTCGACTTCCATTTAGAGAAGATCCTAAGAAGTTAGATGAGTCTAAGATGAAGGCCACAAGAAGATTACATCAGTTAGAAAGAAAACTAATCAAGGACCAAACAGTGAAGGAAGATTATGTGCACTTTTTACAAGAATATGAAGCACTGGGTCACATGCAAGTGGCAAGACCCACTACACTATTATATGCCTCATCATGCAGTACTTGAGACAGACAGCTCAACTACGAAGACAGGAGTAGTTTTTGACTGTTCTGCAGCTTCTAAGAATGGATTTTCATTGAATGATTTATTGTATGTTGGTCCTACTATTCAACAGAACATTTGTTCTATCATCCTAAGATTTAGGACACATGAAGTAGCATTTACTGCTGATGTTGCCAAAATGTATAGACAAATTTGGTTACATCCAGATGATCAGGTATATCAAAGAAAACTATGGAGAAACGACCCTACAGCTCCAATACAAGAGTATCAGCTGAAGACTGTAACGTATGGTATGGCTTGTTCTCCATTTCTAGCTATTCGTTGCCTGCAGCAATTGGCTCATGATGAAGCACATAAGGTTCCAAAGGCTGCTGCAATTGCATTGAATGATTTTTATGTCGATGATTGTATTTCAGGATGTGCAACCTTACATGAGGCACAAATACTTCAGGAGGAATTGGTAGCCATGTTATCAAAGGGCGGATTTTTGTTGCGTAAGTGGTCCAGCAATTATTCTGAGTTTTTAACTAACATCACACCAGGCTAAAAGGAAACTAGTTTACCATTACAGCTTGACAAAAATGGAGTGAAAACACTTGGACTACTATGGAATTCTACTGAGGACAAGTTTCAGATTGCAAGAAGTTTTAAAATTAACTGCTACGTACAAGCATTTACAGAAAGAGTAGTATTGCCAGTAGTTTCTGGTATATTTGATCCCTTAGGCCTCATAAGCCCTATTGTTATTATATGCAAGATGTTTCTACAAAGGTTATGGCAAGAGAAATTAATGTGGGACCAACCTATATCAGAGGAATTGGCTACAGATTGGAAGAAGCTCCACAACCAACTTCATTTGATTGATAACATTCGCATAGATCACAAAGTAGTTGGTTATGATTCTGTAGGCAATATAGAGTTACATGGTTTTTGCGATGCTTCAGAAAAGGCATATGGCGGATGTATATATGTCCATTCATCAAATAAGAAAGGAGTTACATGTGTAAAACTTCTTTATGCCAAGTCTCGAGTTGCACCACTAAAGAAATTATCAATTCCACGTTTAGAATTGTGTGGTGCATTGCTTCTTGCTCGTCTATTGGAAAAAGTCAAAAAAGCACTGAACTTATCATTTAAGCACGTATACTTGTGGACAGATTCTACTGTTGTATTGTCATGGTTGTCAGCACCTTCAACACAATGGAAAACTTTTGTAGCTAATAGAGTTTCTGAAATTCAAGATATTTCTGAAAATGCAATATGGAGACATTTTCCTTAACAACACAACTCAGCAGATTTGATATCAAGGGGTGTGTTTCCGAGAATCTTATAAATGACAAATTATGGTGTGAAGGACCAATTTGGTTACATGAAGAACCAAAGGTGTGGCCTGTACTGGGTACCATTTCAAACCCTCAGGAAGCTCCAGAGTTAAGATTCAAAACAACTTGTCATGTTGCTATTAGTGACGATGGAATAATCACACGATTCTCCAGCCTATCCAAATTGCAATACATTGTAGCATATGTATATAGAATTGTGTTAAGCCAAAGGCAGAAAGAATAACTCGACCTCTCACCCTTACAGAGATTCAAGATTCATTGAGTAAATGCATTCAAATTGCACAGCAATCAGTATTTAGTGTAGAAGTGCAGCAACTAGCAATGAAACAGGCAGTTAATATTAACAGTCGCTTGAGATCTTTAAATCCTTTTCTCGACAGTAGAGGATTACTTCGAGTTGGTGGACGGTTAGAACACTCTAACCTAACGTATGATCAAAAGCATCCTCTAATTTTGCCACGTCATCATTTAACCAATCTGATTATACAGCATGAACATAAACGATTGTTGCATGCAGGTTGTCAACTTTTATTGGCTTCTCTTAGGGAAAGATATTGGATATTAAATGGCAGAAACACTGTTAGACATTTTATTCATAATTGCATAATATGTTATAAGCTAAAGGCAGAAACAGCAAAACAGTTAATGGGGCAACTACCGCGTGCACGAGTGGAAGCAACTAAACCATTATTGAATTGTGGCATTGATTATGCAGGGCCATTTTACATAAAGTCTAGCACTCGCAGAACAACGGTAAAGGTAAAGTGTTATGTATCTTTATTTGTTTGTTTTACTACCAGAGCAGTGCACTTAGAAGTTGTGAGTAACTTGTCTACAGAAGCATTTATTGCAGCATTGAAGAGATTTGTATCTCGATGTGGCATATGCCAGAATGTTTATTGTGGCAATGGCACAAATTTTAAAGGTGCAAGAAGGGAGTTGAAGGAATTACAAGAGCTCCTTAACTCTCAGCAGACTAAGGAAAAAATACAGAGATTTGCAAATTATGAAGGTATAACTTGGTACTTCATACCACCCAGAGCACCACATTTTTGCGGCCTGTGGGAAGCAGGTGTAAAATCTTTTAAATACCACCTTAGACGTGTTATGGGCGCATCATGTCTTACTTATGAAGACTTCCATACCCTAGCCTGTCAGATAGAAGCTTGTCTGAATTCCAGACCTTTAGTTCCTCTCTCATCTGATCCTAATGATCTCAAAGCTCTGACTCCTGGTCATTTCTTAATTGGTACAGCTTTAAACAGTTTACCCCAGCCAGATCTCGGTAGTGCTAAACTTAGCTTGCTAACTAGGTGGGAGAAATTACAGCAACAACTTCAGGAATTCTGATCCAGATTGTCACGTGAATATTTGCATCATCTTCAGCAGCGATCTAAGTGGAACAGTCCACATGCAAATGTCAAGCAGGGTGCAGTTGTCATAGTGAAAGAAGACAACCTTCCTCCACTCTGCTGGAAGCTGGCAGTGGTTGAGGGACTGCATCCAGGAGCAGATGGGTTAGTTCGAGTTGCAACAATTCGCACAGCAACTGGGTTATTTAAGAGACCTATTGTTAAACTGTGTCCTCTTCCTCAAGAGACAGACATAATTTAATGCATGCACTGATATAATTGTTTTATCATTAATTCATTGTATTTTGTTCTTACAATTGGGTTTATGAAGAAATAAGACTTATTTCTTGGCGGCCGGTATGTTCAGTGACTGATATTTGAATTGCAGTCGAAAGGTTGGCTAGCCTGTTTTGATGGTTGCCAAGAGAGGTAACTATGTACTATGTAAATAACTGGTAGAATAAATGATAAAAAAGGATACAGTCCATTTTATTACCATGACGGTAACACATCCTAAGCGAGATTCGACGCAAACAAATACTGGACACACCAGAAATATGCGTCGCAGCACATTCACTTCACTATGTACAATTCACTTCACTCACTTTTGCCCAGTTTTCCTGTGCGGCCAGGTTGAGCTCATGGCGTTCGCGAGGTACAGGCCTCTACCGTATTGAGTGTGTGGCCTAGGGCCTGTGTTACATGGGCACGCAGTAGTCGGCGAGCCGTGCCACGTCTAGAACATTTTACTTCTGGCATGTTTACGGTGCTTCGGCTCGCCTTTGCCAATGTTGGCGATCACGTCATTTTGGTGATTCCTAATGCGTGCCCACGCAGGGGAGGCTCTTTTTGTTATTGACTTGGAGATGGATGGAATCTGAGTTTCGAGGGGGAGGATTTTGTTAGTGGTTAGGAGGGGAGTATAGAAGATTTTGCGAAGGGAGACATTTTGAAGGGTTTGGAGGGCGGTTTTGGAGACATTGGCCCAGGCTACACATGCAGATAGGACCTCCGAAAGAGTGAATGATTTATACAGTATTAATTTGGATTTGAGTTGCAGCTGTTTGCTGCGGAACATAGAGGCGCCTAAAATTAGCAGCTGTCTGCCTTCGTTGGTGCTATTTTTTATGTGGATCAACACATTTTGCGGTCCATGGTGACACCTAAGTATTTAACATGTTGACAGCAGTGCAATGTTTGACCGCCGATCGTTAGGTCCATTGCCAAAGTGTGATGCCGCTTTGAAAATGGATGGCATTTGTTGGGGTTAATTTTGATTTTCCAATCATGGAGCAATGAGAGGGAGTTATTTACATATGTATAAACTTAGGCTTTCACGGCCGGTGTCCCGACTATTAGGTATGTTTATTTCTTTCGGACTTGTAGGCCGTGGTCTAGAAGGCATTGTAGATACCAACGTTTCGCCAAGTACTGCGCTTGGCATCTGCAGGGTAATACGATCCGTTATCTGCACTGGTCAGAGTTCGAATGTGCAAGCAGAGAGAGAGAGAGAGAGAGAGAGAGAGAGAGAGAGAGAGAGAGAGAGAGAGAGAAAGAGAGAGAGAGAAAGAGAGAGAGAGAATGTGGAAGCAATGACCGTTCAACTTCAACTTATTTTATTAAAGAAAGCATTTGCCTGGTGCCGGTACAGAGGGGCCCGGCTTACAGGCCAAAATTAACATTAATTATAATTTTACAATAATTGTGAATTCGGGTTTGCTTTATCTTTTAAAAAACCCATACAGTGGGCAGCCTTAGTCCACCGAGAACAGTTTTTGGGCGTATTCTCAGTTTTTTTGTGTCAGTTTTTGATATTTTTTTTTTTAAATTTATATACACGGATATATACACACACTCACTCCTGGGCATACCACACATATGTCCCATCACACACACACACACACACACACACACACACACACACACACTCGTATATACATATTTACACACACTGCACTATATACACTTTACTATGTACAGTTTTTTCCGCAGTTTTCCTGGGTGGACCAGGTTGCAGCTCCTGACTGGTTCCCTGGGATGCAGGCCTCTGAGGTAACGTGTGTGCGGCCTAGGGCCCTTCTTTGCGCGGACGCACACCAGTCGGTGAGCCGAACGACGTCTAAAGCATCTTAATTCTAGTGTGTTTCCGATGCTTCGGGTCACCTTTGCCACTATTGGCAATCACGTAATTGTCATGGTTTCTGATGCGCGCCCACGCGACAGTGGCTCTTTTCGCTATTGCCTCGGGAATGGTTAGGATCTGGGTTTCCTGGTGAAGGGTTCGGTTAGTGGTTAGGATGGGAGCAGAGAGGATTTTCCGGAGGGAGAGGTTTTGGAGGGTTTGGAGTTGTTTGAGGACAGTTTTGGAGGCATTAGCCCAGGCCACACATGCATACAGGACCACCGAGAGAATAAATGACCTATATAGTATAAGTTTTGACTTTAGTCGCAACTGTTTACTACGGAAGATGGGGGCGCACAACTTTAGCCGCTGTCTGCCTTTATTGGCGCTATTTTTTATGTGGGTGGACCAACACATTGTGCGGTCCAAGGTGACACCTAAGTATTTAACTTGCTGACGGCAGTGCAATATTTGACCACCGACCGTTAGGTCCGTTGCCAAAGTGTGACGCGGCTTAGAGAAATGAATCAGCTGGCATTTGTCGGGATTAATTTTGATTTTCCAGTCATGTTGCCATGAGAGGAAGTTTTTCACATAACGTTGCATTTCTGCAAGGCCGAAACGTGGATTTCTATGGTGGTTGTATATTGCAGTGTCGTCAGCATACATGGCGACCTTGCATCTGGCGTCCACTGGGAAATCATTGGTGAACAATATATACAGAAAAGGGGACATTATTGCCCCTTGTAGGACGCCAGCCCGCATCACTCGCTCCCGTGAGGAGGAGTGGCCCACTTGGATGTAAAACTGCCGATTTTCTAGAAAATTGTGCAGCAAGTATAGATAATTTTGAAGAGCCGGGAAATTGTGGTGCAGTTTATAAATACGGCCATTGTGCCAGCACCGGTCAAATGCAGCTTCTACGTCCAGAAATAGCGCCAACGTTGAAGCCCCATTGTTAAATTGCTCTGTTACGTCATCAGTTAGTCTGAGGAGCTGTAGTTCAGTGGAATGTCCTTTTCTAAAGCCAAACTGTGAATTTGAGAGTTCGTGTGTTGCCGAGACTTGTTTTTGAAGTCGAGAAAGGATACATTTTTCGAGCAGTTTACCAATAGTAGACAAAAGACTAATGGGACGGTAGTTTTGCGGTTGCCTGGTGCTTTTCCCTTGCTTTGGGAGCATGATAACCTTAGCTCGTTTCCAAGTAGAGGGGAAATAGCCTTGCTGCAAACAGGACGGGGCATTGTTGCGCTGATTAAGGTAGTCATTGGCTCGTATCTGCAGGTTTTATTACAGCAGTTGTGTGTGTCAGAAAGGTTATCTAAGACCGGTATACATGCTCTCTGTACACGGAGTTCTTCCTTATGATTGAAGTTGTCTTTGTGTTTGTGGATTTCATGGCTTCCCTTTGTAGTCGGGCGTAGTAGTTAACTGTAGAAGACAGGACTCGGGTTTCTTTAAAGTTGGCATCATGGCTGAACAATTCAGCGTTCTTTCTTTACTTTGGCTAATGGTTGGGTTGTTGCCTCAACAATTGAAAGCCACTTGTAAAAACGTGATGTTTGTAATTAAATAAGTAATTGTTATACTTTTAATTACGGAAGTGCCACTGCAAGTTATTGCAGTATTATTGGAGAGATTGAGAAAAATTTGTTTGAAGAGGCGCCACTCAATCCTCCTGACACTTATAGTTAACTGAGCATGAAAAATCCTCTTCGTCTTGTTCAATTACTAAGTCGTTATTACTTGTTCAGTAGCTTTGCCTGGCCAGAGACTGCTAGAAAGGTCGTGGAATCACTTACAAATGGTTTTTAAGCTACTAATTAGAACAAGTTTGAGTAGGAAGTAATTATGTTACTTTATTGTATACGAGGCACAAAGGAATTTAAAATATTACAATTACAACACACACATAAATTGACGAAGATTGCAGTTTATAGCTTTACCGAGATTTTAAATTTATGTATGAGTCGCCGTGCATAAGCCAAAAGTTTAAATCACTAGGATGAGAGCCGAAATGATCTTGATGTCAATTTAGCCTATTCTATGATGAGCCGAAATAATTTCTTGAAGTAAAAGTTTCCTATTCTACGCAATGTTGCCAAATAATTCTTGATGTGAATTTAGCCTATCAATTTCTAGTGTACTTACTTATTTCGCGCGTGTTCTATGTAATGCCTCGGTGTAATATTTGACGACTGTTCCGTTCGTGTAGTAGTTTGCGACTTCTCTGCTCGTGTGTTGGTTGACGACTCTCCTGTTCGTGTGTGTTTCTTCGACTCTCCTGTTCGTGTGTGATTCTTCGACTCCTCGTTCGTGTGTTATTCTTCGACTCCCCTGTTCGTGTGTTACTCTTCGACTCTCCTGTTCGTGTGTTATTCTTCGACTCCTCTTTCCATACGGGAATACGAAAGACATATTCGGTTCCCCTCCACATAACATTTTTGAGTTTCACTCTCATTGGAGCGGGTTCTGCTGATTATTTCAAATCTGTGTATTCCTAAATTTTCTGACTGGCTAATGTCGGTGGACAAGACGAGACTTTGGAGCGGGTTCTGCTGATTATTTCAAATCTGTGTATTCCTAAATTTTCTGACTGGCTAATGTCGGTGGACAAGATGAGACTTTGCCGCTGAAATGCCATGTCCAGCCCCCTGGCGGTAGAATTTCGAACAAGCTTGATAGATTGTTTTACGACTTTTACTTGACAAAGGAATAATCCTGCCTAACAATGGAGCTTACAATTTGGCTGGCGTCAGTTTGTCGCTCTTTCAAGCAGAACTAATTCGGGCCAAAGACTTCATGTAGTGCCTCTAAAGCGAAATATTTTCAACTTTTACCCATAAACTGCATTCTACGTGGGTTATTTCTTATTATTTTAAATATATACACTAACATTTATGATTATTTACTTGTACACGTTTACACAATAATTTATATTAAACCTGACACTTGCCCTGTGAGTGGTTCTAAAATAAAAGAATGCTGGAACTTATCATGTGTTATATCGTTAATTTATGCTTATCTGGGGCACGGTATAATTACCGTCTCAACAATAAGGTGTGCTCTGTCACAGACGATTTTTCTGTTTGTCCCAATCTGGTGTGACGCTCATGTTCATGTTTCTGCTTACATATCTTTGCAATTCTGCAAGGCCGAAACGAGGATTTTTGCGGTGGTTGTATGTTGCAGTGTCGTCAGCATACATGGCGACCTTGCAGCTGGCGTCCACTGGGAAATCATTAGTAAATAACATACAAAAACGGCGATATGATTGCATCTGGTGGAACACCAGCCCGCATCACTCGCTCTCGAGAAGAGTGGCTCACTTGGACGTAGAATTGCCGATTTTCTAAAACGTTGTGCAGCAAGCACAGATAATTTTGAAGAGCCGAGAAATTGCGATGCAGTTTATAAATAAGGCCATTGTGCCAGCACCGGTGAAACGCGGCTTCTACGTCAAAAAATAACGCCAATGCTGAAGCCCCATTGTTAAATTGCTCTGTTACGTCATCAGTTAGTCTGAGAAGCTGTAATTCTGTATGTAAAGGCTCACGACAGGACTTGCTGGAAAAGATCCTATTGCGATGCCCCTATAATGACCGCGCCTAATTTTCTCAGCACAGATGGTCGTGCTGACGAATAAACAGTACACCCATAATCTAGTTCGGATCGGACTAGTGAGCGATACATTCGCAACAAAATTGTCTGATCCGCTCCCCACGATTTGCCATTTACTACTCACATGATGTTCAGGGAACGGTCACATCGTGCACTTAACTGTGCTATATGTGATGAGCAACTAAGCTTATAATCCAAGATCAACCCCAGAAAACGCATCTCATCTACGAAGGCTAGTAACTCTGGACCGAAACGGACAGAAGGTGGTAATCATCTTCTACGGAGCCAGAAATTAACGCAGATTGACTTCTTCGAGCTCCATTCTCTAAGGTTGTCCAAACATTGCTGCAGGCGCCGTTCAAAGAACGCCGTGAGCTGAGAAGTGCAATAGACGGCGTAGTCGTCCAAGATATGCATAACGAAACTACAGGTGGAACACATCTCCAGGTGGAGTTAATTGCTATAGCAAAAAGCGTGACACTTAATGCCAGCCTTGAGGTACTCCCTCCTCCTGAACAAAAGAATTCGAAAAAACCGAGCCGACCCTTACTTGGAAAAAGCGGTCTTTCATAAACTCCTAAATGAAAGGCGGTAGGCGAGAAACAGTTTCTGGGAGAACATAACCATTGTCAGAAAGATTAGTGAACAGTAAAGGTTGTCATGGAAGTAGTCGGAAGGGGCAGCAGCAGAGGACAGGACTTATTTGGATATGATAAGTTCAAGTTTATAAGGCGTACACATATATAGATGCACGTATACGTTGGCGTTGCACTGTGAAGAATTATCCTGCCAGAATACTGACGTTAAACATGGATACGAAAACTGCAGGCGTCATAATCACCACTGTAACGAAAGAGATGTCGTACGGCAAAAAGTATGTGTGTCGTGCAAAAGGAAAGTGGCTAGTGTACTTAAGTAAAAAATCAGGCATCATAATAAGTAAAACATTGAATGAAACTCCAGAGACTTGTGCTAGTGTCTTACTTTTCAGTAGCGGTAACTATTACGAAAAGCAATCTACAAGGAACGACGTCACCATATGCCGAAACTACCTAAGAACATACTTCAAGTTTACGAAGCTGTAGCTAAAGTGCAACCAATGTGCTTTATTAACGAAGATTTTGTGCTACTCAATGATCAGGGAAAATGTGATTACTTTTGGATGTGAAAGTAGTTTGCAATATTTGTGTGAAGCAGAGAGTAGCGCAAACTATTTTGCGCAGTTATTTACATTGCATTTCCTTCACAATGGACTTTACATTCCAGCAGTGTTTTGTTTACTGCCAAATATAAACAATAGGCATGTATTCCTTGGTGCTTCGTTCAACAGTTGAAAAGTGTGAGTGTTTAGGGTAGAAAGTTCAACCTAAGAAAGTAGTAAGGGTGCTATACATGAAGCGATTAAGTCAACATGGAGTGACACAACACAACTATTGGGTTGTAGGTTTTGTCTCGGTCAGGCATGGTGGCGTAAACTACAAAGCATTGCACTAGCAAGTGTGTCCAAAACAATACGTCAGAAGTCGGTAAGTGGCTTAAACGTTGTTTTGGTTTGTCTTGTTTACCTCCACATGAAGTAGGTGATTGTTTTGTATTTGATAGGACTGATGATAAGCCGTTATGCTAGAAATAGAACAATTTAGCAGCTACCTTGTTGATTATTATATATCTGAGGAGACCATGTTTAATCCTACAGGATGGGCCGAGCTGTCACCTCAAGCCACTCACACTACAAGCACATGTGAGGCATTTCAAAGAAAATTCAACGACTTGTTTTACAGTTCACATGCAGAAATATACAGATTAATTTGAGTTTTAAAACGTATTCAAATGGAGACATCTGAAAATTAATTGCATGCACCTACAACCCACTAAAAGAATCAAAGTACAAAACAAAGAAAAGAAAATAGAAAATTACATAAAACAATACAGAGAAATACAAATATCACGTATCACTTATGTAAAACATATTTCCCATTTGAATGTACCTCCACATGATAGTCTGAAAGCAGAAATTTACTGAAGGAATTTTGACAATTTTAATCACTTTAATTTTTAAAATGTCATGACAAATTATTAACCACACGCGTATTTTTAAAGTGGTACGGCAATTTTTAACAACATAACGCGCATTAAGCGCGCGTCAGTCCGCAGTGGGACGGAACATTGTTTCGTTTAACATTTTAATTCTTTCAACCGTAAAATATGTCTCCCCATGTTAACATGGTGCCAACCTAAGAGCAAAAATACACATATAAGTTTTGAGTTATATTGGCGCAAACGCATTATCCACACACAATACATTGTGGCGCAAATCCATGTGGCGCAAATGTGGTGGCCCGAAATCAATAACATTTTAAGTGCTAACAGTCCTTCTATTCCACTGTTAATTAATTACTCCTGGAGTTGTTTATTTACTAGCGCAGAAATAGGAAAGTGATAGGCTACTGAATAAATAAAATATTATTTGTGATTTAATAGTTTTGTTATACAAAGAACTGCGTGAATAATATTAAAACGAAAATTTATTTACGTTTGATCTAGGAACTTTCTTATGGGAGGCTTTGTGAACAGATAAATAGTTCTTAGCGGCACTTCACTCTCCTGCCAGCAGTATAACTCCAGCACGTAGCAAAAGAAATGTCGAGAAAGTAGAAAAAACAGGACAAAGATGGAAAAGTGGCGCATGAACAGAGATAACAGTTGGTTTCGGCTTTTGTTCCTCAGCCCCTTACGGCAGTGTTTCACACCGTAACGCACTTGTTAAAAGTGTTTTATTGTAGTGCTTTTGCTGCGATAAATCCCGAAGGAAGTAGCTTTCCAATTACCACAGAGTGTAAGGAACAATAAAGTTCCTTGAATGGACTACCCTTCGCAGCTTTCCCTCTTTCTACACGCCACCTTTGTGCTCGTGCCTTATTGTTGTTTTACTCAGGCTTCCTTTATGTACAGGTGCAAAGTTAGGCAACTTAAGAAGTAAACATCGCTTTTCAAACTGTCTTTACCTACTATGAATAAATCAATTTATGTTCATACAATAATGTTAAACCTGTGTTAGCAATGACTGAAATGCAAGTCGAAAGTTAGAAAGCTTACATCTGATTTGAAAAAAAGTCATTCTACAAGCCAATTGTCCTTTTGAGCACTACCAGTGGATAACTTACATTTGACATAGGATAGAGGTTTATAAAATGGAGCACCCCCTGCAATGAATTTGAGTAGAGTTTAATGTCCGCTCTTATTACATACGGCACCGCAGGCGGTGACACTGATAATGCATGGAATGATGACAGAGAACCGGTGGAATGAGATGGCGGGGGAAACCGGAGAACCCGGAGGAAACCCGCCCCAGCGCCGCTCCGTCCACAACAAATCCCACATGCGGTTGCCTGGGATTAAACCCGTGCCGTTTTGGTGAGAAGCGAGTGGTCTAACCATTCGGCTGCGGTGCGGCCATTGCATCGGTGATACGTAAAATGAAATTATAGTTGGAAAAGGAAGTGAGCAATTTCACATAGATGTCATATTAAGTGTTACATTTTAATTTAGTATTTTAATGTATTAAATAAAAGTTTATTAGTAGCCTTGTTCAATAATAAAGTGCTCACAAGCCTCAAGAATATGATAATACAATGCTAAAAGTCTTGGCAAAGGTAAAATACAACGAAAAACACATCAAATTTTCTGTTTCCTAGGCACAAATTGTTAAGCCATATATTGGAATTTATATTAGATCTATTTTTATCACACATTAAGTATTCCTTGATTCATAGCGACAATCACTTTGTGAAGATTTTCTGCTTTAGGGTATTTACATATATCATCATCATCATCATCATCATCAGATCTGCTACCCTGAACATGAGAAAGTATTATAGATGATAAAGTAAGTTGAGTAAACTTTCTTTCCAGGTCCTGCGTTAGCAAAGTATGTATCTCCAAAGTCAGTGGATTTCCGGAAATAGTGTCGTAACAGATTTCGGATTGTTCTCACTTGATGGAGACACCACGGTGATTGCAGAAGTATCTTAATATAATGGCTAAAACACCAACAAAAAGACAAAACTAGTATAAAAAACACATAGAAGAACAAGGTTGAATGGAGAATTTAAACATGAGGAAAATGCTGCTAAAAGAGAAAAAAAGAAGCAAGCTCAGTAAGACTAGAAGAGGAAAAGGACCAGAACAAAAGAGAGAATGCACAAATGTATGCAACGAATCAGGGACAAGTTGGATGAAGAACAGGAAGCAAGAAATGTTGCGACACCTGAATAGCACTTAGATTTAAGGCAGCTCTTTGGAATGTCCAGAAAACGGTTGCGAAGCAGTTGCTAAAACTCTAATTTCCGACTTATCAACAAGAAAGGAATTAACTGTTGGAAAGTCAGGGAAAATTGCATCCCCTTATAGACTTTCAGAAGACGTTAAGGCCACGATCCTGAATTTCTAAGTGGATGATTCAATATTATGTAAGGTTCCAGGGAGGGCATTTAAAAGGACCTGCGTTGAGAACAAGCCAAACAGGTCCGATCAGAGTTTTGGTGGCAGCCCTAAAGGAGACATGCATTATTTGTACAGCTACAAAGATATGTGTTAGTTTTTATTTTAATTTTGCGGGGTTATAATCTGTTAATTCTCCAACGAGAGATTCCACATTATGTATCACATACATCGAGCATGAAAATGTTATTTCTTTTGCCTACATTGCTCAAGAAGTAACCTGTTAAAACTGAATTTCGTAAGTTTGTAGTTCAAGTGATATGTAAGCAGAATGAAGAGGAATGGACGCAGTCAGACAAAGAAAAATGCTCACTTCCAAGTAAAACAGACATTACAGATTACCAGGCCAATGGAATCAACGGACAATGCGGAGTTGATGAGCACAGTTGAGGAACATGAGGCTTCTGTTACTGACTACATGATGAAGAATTGAGTAAGAAATTGGAAAACTTTCTAAACCATGCTTATGTTCAAAATAGCAAGCAGAGATTTCGAAAGTGCTCGAGAAATTGTCTCAGTTAATGAAGCAATATTACTGACATACTTCTCCGAAAACTACGCATGCAAGAAACAATTATACTCAGGCTGTCTATTGGAACACACAGGTTTCCAGGTCTGTCTTTTGCTCTGATCGATTTTCTTGCACATGAACATTCCGTTGGCAATTTGCTCAGAAATTAATTTTCTCAGACATTTGAAATTCTGTCCTTCCTGTCATTAAAGTGTATTTTTGATGGAGCTGCAGACCACTTTAAACACAAGTGCAATTTAAGCAATGTAACAGTGATTTCAAGTATATTTAGAACCCAAATAGGATGGGACTTCTTTGAATGTTATCGCGGGAAAGGAGCTGTGGGGACAGTTGGAGGGCAAGTAAAATAGAAAGCGTGGGTGTGAGGCTCTATATTGAAACCAGAATGCCAAATGCAGAAGAGTTTATTGGTGCTGTGTTTAATAACACCAAACATATTAGTGTTCATAGTGTTCAGGAGATATCCCGAAGTGATGAAGATGTGGAAAAAGGTCTTGAGAAGATATTTCAGCGTTTAAACGAAGCATTTGATTGGAGAACTATGCATGTATTTGATTCGAAGACTTGTTTTTAGTGTGAGTGGGAAATGATGTGAAGTTTTAATATTTACTGCAATAATGTAATAGTATCTAATCAAAAAATCGTACGCTGCCTGAAACGAAAAACTAACATTTCATATTGACCTTCTCTCTCTCTCTCTCTCTGCTGTTGACTTTGACACGAAACTGTGTTATAAAGAGTCTATAATGAATTCTCCTTATAACAAACAAGTCCTCATCACAAATATTATTGTTCGAAATCCCACGATACTGCAATTAGTATCAGTTAGAACCAGGCCTATAGAAACTTAAATCACAATGAAAAAATAAATATTTAGTAAAATACTTTAATTTTTTGCATTATATCAGTTCGTTTTAACACTTTCACACTATTTTTATTCTGGTGCAACTTACAAACGTCAGTCTGTTATGAAGAGAGGTCACTCTGTTAACGAATACGTTTTGGATCCTAACTTCTTCAATAATTGGAATATTTTTATGTTTATAATCTTTCAATGAAGCTTAAATCCTTCTCAAAAACGGATTCTTAGATACCTATTTTTGGATTTAAGTCTTAGAGAAATTTAGAATTGGCTCACTTGACTTTAGAGTTGAAAAAATGTAGTCCGCTGCGAATGTTTATGGATAAATATTTCAAATAAATTTGCTCTTAGTCCGTATTTTATGTGACCACTTTAATTCCCAGGGTTTTCTCTGTTAAATGATGTTATCAAAACTTACATTCGAAACACGTGTGAGACTGGTTTATCTGAAAAATGTGTTATGAATGTTCAGTTTGTTAGTGTGGAATTGTTCAAAATTGGGAAGGAAATATTCTAGGCCCAAGTACCTCCCCAGCATTTGCTATTATGAGGACGTACCTGGAGAGTACCTCAGTCAGAGAGCACGGCTTTGGTGGGATTTAAATCGCAGTTTACGTGTCCATGTCTTCAGTACTTTGGTGCCCATTGCTAGACTGCTGTATCTGACTCATAAGAACAGAAGTAAGGGAAGTCGTATTCGTCATCATCGTTTTCTTCTGTACAAATACATATACCGCGTGAGCCTTCTCATTCTGTGGTAACTAGGTAACTAAACAACACTGCATTTAGTAGAAGATGCAGGTACTGACACCGCATTCACCAGCACACTGATTAGGGCTACGGTGGTGCTACCTGTTAACGGGCTTTAGTGGTGCAATGCTGGGAAGTCAGGGTGAAGGTCGGAAATTCATATCAGCTTTTTATGCACAATAAGCTTTTTGTTCATCTCTGTTTATGTTTCGAGAAAGTTCCGAAAATCATCTGTTCTTTCCGAATGCATTAGAAAGTGTATTTGCTTGTAAATACGAAGTTGCAGCCGTTACCTAGGTCGTATGTACGTAATGCATTTTTTAAATTCTCAGAACAACTTATTGGATTTCTTTTGTATGAATGAGCAGTTTTAAATAGTAAAATGTTATGTAATGATTCCTTATGTTTTTAAGTTAAAATCACAATATTATGCATCTATTTACGATGTTCATTAAAGCATATTCTAACTAGTAACAGCTTGTCTTTCATGAAATTCACATAATCAAATTAACTAAGTGAAACGATACCTCGATATTTGTTCATTGACTGGACCACGGCCTACAAGCCCGGAAACTATGTACTTTCTATTGGATTAACGCCGGCCATGAAAATCTAAGCATGTGTAAAAAGTATCTTCAAGTGACAGTATTTGAACCTAGGACCTTTAGCATTGAAGACCAACGTGCACACTGTTGCACTACGAGAGGTAGTCGCTCCGCACACAGCGGTGCCAAAGTCATTACGGCCGAATTGATACGACGAGATGTAGTGGACATTGTAAAACGCCGGGACTGCATATCCTATCAATCCATAGACTGAGAATACTCACCCGGTGTATACTGTATATATTTTTGTACAGTAGTTTTACTATTATGTTTGCAGTCCTTTGGTTTTCCTAAACTAGATTCCATCCAGAATTTACCACATCTGACGTGCTTGCAAAACATTTCACCATGATAGGAATATGTAAGTAAAAAATGAAAAAGAACAATTAAACGACTTGCATTTGATGTGGTTGTGATTAATCCAAATAAGGAGGACTTGGCCAATACAGTGTAATATTATTTATTAAAAGCTCAATTTTATAGAGGGAGGATTGGATGTATGTATGAGAAGTAAGTTAAATTGTACAGCAACAACAATTGTTGTTGTTATATTAACCAGCATTAGTAACAACAAAAATAAGATGCATACTATGTGATCTTATGTTGTTAGTCAGAAAGTATGAGAATATCAGCTGAGTACTGTCACCATAGTCCGAAACTAGCAAGCCCAGAGCCGAGATATCCACCAGGATTATTTGAATCACCCTACCCGAACCTAGGGCGTTTTCCAAGCTTCAATATTCATGGCAAGAACCCTAAAGCGTGACGAAGAATATCAACGATATAGTCTACCGTATACAAAGGTTGCCCCGAGAGAGATAGAGTGCTTGTGATAAACTCATATCGTCTGGTCCACTAAGTTCAGTTGGTCGGGAAGACCAGCCCTGAGAAGATAGTTGTGTCAATATGGCGCGAAGCTACTTAACGAACCGCTGGAGTTAGCGCATACCTGGATCTAGGTGCAGCTAATGGCCGGTTTCTCTCACAATATAGCCACTGTGCACCACTTTCCTGCTCCAGAGGATTCATTTGGGAATTGTCGAATAGATTCCATTTCCATCACCTGTTCCTTTTGTATTCGGATTTATATCTATATAAGGATATGGCTAGTGTCCCGATCAGTTGATATTGAATTGGGTAGAATCCAGTTGAGTTCGGTGGATAGTGTCGAAGGCAGTTAAGTTGTGCATTGTGACTCCGCAGTTCACTTATGATTCAACTAGATTGAATATGTTGTGTTTTGTTTTAAGGTTGTGCAACAGTGTTTCAAGTAAGTGGCTAGGGTTAAAGTGTATTTAGAAGCACATGTTTTTATTTGTTACTGCATTATCGTGAAACTCGTTAATATTATGGTCATTATTTATTTAGGAAGAACATACGCAGCTTAGATGAGTTACTCTTCGCCTATCATTTGGGATGATGATGTAAGTAACTTGCCATCAAGCAGCAGGAGAGGAGAGAGAAGAGTCACTCGGATTTGAGGAGGGTGCAGGGCATTATCCGCTCCTGTTTGTATGTACATGTTACTTGTAATTTAATTATCATGCTCCGTTACTCTCCAGTCAAATCTCCTCCCTCTTCTACCACTAACACAATCACTTGCTTTACTTAGCGACATGTTACAAACTGCACATTAACTACCTGTTTTATCCCCTGGTCAGAGTAATTAGTAGGGTGTATTAGGAGAAAAGTGGAAACATAATGGTACACTTATTCATAAAGGTTATTCACACCTCTGTTAACATCTCAAGGCCTACTTCAGTTCTGACAATAAAGTTGTGTATAGCTACTGAACGGCTGAAGCTAAAATTACGCTTTCTTTCGTACATGCTTGCACGATCATTCTGTGTATATCTGATATAAGTTTTAAGCTTGTAATTAACTATTAATGCCCGAGCGTTGATCTAGTAATTACTAAGCAAGACGAAGCTAGTTCTGACTAGGAACCTGTGATTCGCTACAACCATGGAGCCTCTGAAGGTCATATGCAGGAGCTTAGATGCGAACCTTACGCTCGAGAATAACATTTTGCCTGAGAAACAATTTCTCTTGTAAGCCGTTCACCTCCTCGAAGTAGATTGACTATGCACAATGTCCATGCTCATAGTTACTCGAAAGCCCATTATGTTACAGCCTTTTTATGGTCTCGTCAAACTATTAAGGGTAGGGTATTCTAAGCCTCCATACGATCAATAAAATGTCTACAACAACTGTGTGTTTACGGCAGTACGCATTGTTTTAAACTTCCCAGTGCTTATGGACAATGATGCTCGTTTCATACAAATAGGACTTGAATTGTACTGAAGCTTTGTTATTCTTTCTATATGAACATCTCAGAGGGTGAAAACAAACAATATATTGTTGGCTTTCTTCTGCACTGCGTTACAAGCCATAAAAACACAAAGAGACGCAGGAAAAACAAAAACCAAAAGAAACAAGTAGATATGTTTATTCTTCCTAAACAAGTACATCTGCTATGAACTTCCAAGTTTAGCAGTTTATAAACTTTTCTCATTGTAGCCATTCCCTGAAAATTAAAGTCATAAAAGAAATCAGGTTTTAATGTCGTGATATCTGTTTAAGAAATATGATGTTCTAAATTATTAGAAACCTAACTTATTAAGGAGTAAGAAATTGAGTAAATGGTTTAGATTGTTTAGCAAGAGGTATAGAACTAAACAAATGAGCATATAAAGGAAAGGCAATATAGAAGAAGAGAAGAGGAGGTAGAATAGAGGCTATAAACGAAAGGCTTATGAAATATCCGTATAGATTCATGATAAGAGGAAAGGAGGGCATAATAAGCTTATTGCATGAACCATCAGAAAACAAGTGCCGATGAAAATACCTGGTGCAATGAGATACGACAAGGGATATGAACGGAAATAGGATACATGGAGACTAGAGAAAATAATGGAGACTGTACTTTGGACGGAAGTAAGAACGGAATAGAGGATATAAAAGACAAGAAGTGTGGGGAATAATACAAGGGCAAAACTCTTTGAAGATATACAGTTTAATAAAACAGGAATGGGGCAGAGAAAGATATGTGGATATTTGTAACGCGGAAGCGAAGGAAGGATTTGCATGGACAAGAATAGGAGCAATGTTAAAGAAAGGAGTAAGAAGAAGTGAAGTAAAATAATGCTTTATATGTGAAGAAAAAAGTTTACTACATCGTCTGCTGGAGCGTGAAAATGTAAGAGAATGGAGGAAACGATATGGGAAAGGAAATGGTAAAAAATTGTGACATTGCTTCAGATCTCTTTGGAGAAAGCATCCAAAGTGCAATGCTCCTTGGCATGATGTCATCGTTGCCAGGGAGGCAGTGAATAACACGCAGAGTTCGAAATGTCAACTAAGAAAGTTGTTGCTAAGAGCGCAACTGAGTCAAAGTTACATAGCTAAGTATAGGTACATAGTTATAAAGAAAATAAAGTAATCGAGGAGTTATAAAGTGACGATATAGGTAGGAAAATCATAGCCATGGAAATGAATACAAGCAAAGAGAATAAGAGTGGAAAACATTAGGACATTTTTAAGGAAACCAAAGAAAAATGGACAAGAAACCCAAGAATCGAAAGAAAGAAGGAAAGATAGTGAAGGGGAAAGGAGCGCTATTAGAACAAAGGGCTACCAAGATCGCTAAAGGGCATCTTCCAAAGCAACAGCTAACTAACAAAGGAAGGACAGGTGACCCATATTGAAAATAGAAACATATCTATAATGAAATTTGCAACAAGGATGCAAGTACATAGACAAGTACAATAAAATACAGATTAAAAAGGCTATAGCAAATTCTATATTTTCTACCAGAGGTTTCAAAAATTCCTTAAAATTTCAGGCAAATCAAAGTTTATAAAAAGATTAAACATATTAGTCTTAGTTCGCATCTAGGATTTACAATTGTTTTCTAGAGCAAAATGATCTTAAACAACTAAAGGCATGCATTTACTTCAGTGTTAGAAAATGACGAAGCTATGCAGCAACCAGAAATAATAACTAAACAGCCCTTTCTGGGTTAAGGCTTACCGCCGATCGCTGCGTCTCACATCTCTATCTACCACAGACGTCATGAGTGGGCTAGAGTCCTGGAGGGTGGTGGTCAGTCAAGAAGCTTCTCAATTGGCCAATGAGGGTAATGAGGCTAATACATTCTGGTCAACCAGAAATACAAATAATACTTATTTTAGCCCCTAATTCTATGAGAGACCGCTTATGAAATTGTTAATGGGTTATATTTCGTTTCCCTAACGTAGGACTTGTCTTTCGGTTTCTTTGAATCAATACACATCATGCATTTTTATATTGTGTATTTTACAATATATTTAGTCAATAAAAGCTGGGCTCTTGACCCTTTTATACATACAGATATAGAGAATAGGTGCTACAGACATATATAGATAGGTAAGCAGGTAGGTGGGTGGGTCGGTGGGTCGGCGGTTAGGTGGGTCGATGAGCAGGTGCGTCGGTGGTTAGGTGGGTAGGTAGGTGGGTGGGTCGGTGGGTAGGTAGTTAAGCGGGTAGGTGGGTGGGTTGGTGGTTAGGTGGGTCTATGGGCATGTGGGTCTATGGGCATGTGGGTATATGGGCATGTGGGTCTATGGGCATGTGGGTCGGTGGGCAGGTGGGTCGGTGGGCAGGTGGGTCGGTGGTTAGGTGGGTGGGTCGGTGGGCAGGTAGTTAAGCGGGTAGGTGGGTGGGTTGGTGGTTAGGTGGTTCTATGGGCATGTGGGTCTATGGACATGTGGGTCTATGGGCATGTGGGTCTATGGGCATGTGGGTCGGTGGGCAGGTGGGTCGGTGGGCAGGTGGGTCGGTGGTTAGGTGGGTGGGTCGGGGGGCAGGTAGTTAAGCGGGTAGGTCAGTGGGTTGGTGGTTAGGTGGGTAGGTAGGTGGGTGGGTCGGTGGGTAGGTAGTTAAGCGGGTAGCGGAGTGGGTTGGTGGTTAGGTGGGTCGATGGGCATGTGGGTCGGTGGGCAGGTGGATCGGTGGGCAGGTGGGTCGGTGGGCAGGTGGGTCGGTGGTTAGGTGGGTCGGTGGGTAGGTAGTTAAGCGGGTAGGTGGGTGGGTTGGTGGTTAGGTGGGTCGATGGGCAGGTGGGTCGGTGGGCAGGTGGGTCGGTGGGCAGGTGGGTCGGTGGGCAGGTGGGTCGGTGGGCAGGTGGGTCGGTGGTTAGGTGGGTCGGTGGGTAGGTAGTTAAGCGGGTAGGTGGGTGGGTCGGTGGGTAGGTAGTTAAGCGGGTAGGTGAGTGGGTTGGTGGTTAGGTGGGTAGGTAGGTGGGTGAGTCGGTGGGTAGGTAGTTACGTGGATAGGTGAGTGGGTCGGTGGGCAGGTAGTTAAGCGAGCAGGTGGGTGGGTTGGTGGTTAGGTGGGTAGGTAGGTGGGTGGGTCGGTGGGTAGGTAGTTAAGTGGGTAGGTGAGTGGGTTAGTGGTTAGGTGGGTCGATGGGCATGTGGGTCGGTGGGCAGGTGGGTCGGTGGGCAGATGGGTAAGTGGGTAGGTAGGTGGGTGGGTCGGTAGGCAGGTAGTTAAGCGGGTAGGTGGGTGGGTTGGTGGTTAGGTGGGTCTATGGGCATGTGGGTCGGTGGGCAGGTGGGTCGGTGGGCAGGTGGGCAGGTGGATCGGTGGGCAGGTGGGTCGGTGGAGAGGTGGGTCGGTGGAGAGGTGGGTCGGTGGTTAG
The DNA here is from genome assembly GCA_030765045.1 of Tenodera sinensis. Classification (NCBI taxonomy): domain Eukaryota; kingdom Metazoa; phylum Arthropoda; class Insecta; order Mantodea; family Mantidae; genus Tenodera; species Tenodera sinensis. Next base: position 142,906,879 of record CM060963.1, read on the forward strand.
GTGGGTGGTTCGGTGGGCAGGTAGTTAAGCGGGTAGGTGGGTGGGTTGGTGGTTAGGTGGGTCTATGGGCATGTGGGTCGGTGGGCAGGTGGGTCGGTGGGCAGATGGGTGAGTGGATAGGTAGGTGGGTGGGTCGGTAGGCAGGTAGTTAAGCGGGTAGGTGGGTGGGTTGGTGGTTAGGTGGGTCTATGGGCATGTGGGTCGGTGGGCAGATGGGTAAGTGGGTAGGTGGGTGGGTCGGTAGGCAGGTAGTTAAGCGGGTAGGTGGGTGGGTTGGTGGTTAGGTGGGTCTATGAGCATGTGGGTCGGCGGGCAGGTGGGTCGGTGGGCAGGTGGGTCGGTGGGCAGGTGGGTCGGTGGGCAGGTGGGTCGGTGGTTAGGTGGGTGGGTCGGTGGGCAGGTAGTTAAGCGGGTAGGTGGATGGGTTGGTGGTTAGGTGGGTAGGTAGGTGGGTGGGTCGGTGGGTAGGTAGTTAAGCGGGTAGGTGAATGAGTTGGTGGTTAGGTGGGTCGATGGGCATGTGGGTCGGTGGGCATGTGGGTCGGTGGGCAGATGGGTAAGTGGGTAGGTAGGTGGGTGGGTCGGTAGGCAGGTAGTAAAGCTGGTAGGTGGGTGGGTTGGTGGTTAGGTGGGTCTATGGGCATGTGGGTCGGTGGGCAGATGGGTAAGTGGGTAGGTAATTGGGTAGGTCGGTAGGCAGGTAGTAAAGCGGGTAGGTGGGTGGGTTGGTGGTTAGGTGGGCCTATGGGCATGTGGGTCGGTGGGCAGGTGGGTCGGTGGGCAGATGGGTAAGTGGGTAGGTAGGTGGGTGGGTCGGTAGGCAGGTAGTAAAGCGGGTAGGTGGGTGGGTTGGTAGTTAGGTGGGTCTATGGGCATGTGGGTCGGTGGGCAGGTGGGTCGGTGGGCAGATGGGTAAGTGGGTAGGTAGGTGGGTGGGTCGGTAGGCAGGTAGTTAAGCGGGTAGGTGGGTGGGTTGGTGGTTAGGTGGGTCGATGGGCATGTGGGTTGGTGGGCATGTGGGTCGGTGGGCAGGTGGGTCGGTGGGCAGATGGGGTTTTTTTTTATTTTTTGTTTTAAGATTCTTTATTGTTCTACATGTTCCATTACAATATGTAGTACTACATGTTGGGTTTGCTTACAAAGTAAACTGATAAATACATCTTAATTTAACATACATAATTACATAGATTTACATAGTTCAATTATTTTTTGTCAGGTTAATTGCATTGGCATACTGAATATATTCTTTAAAATAACTTTTAGCAATTTCGACTTTAGTTGGTGGCCATCTTCCTCTTCTTTGAATTATTTTCCTTCTGAATGTTCTTCTTTTTTCTTCGAGATTTTTGCAGTCATAAATTATATGGTCTGTTGTTTCCTCTCCTCCATTACAGGAACAACTTGGGTCATCTGTGATGTGGAACCTATAGTAGTATGCTTTAAGTCTTCCGTGTCCTGTCAGTAGTGTTGTAAGGTTTGCTGTTAGATTTATCCTTAACTTCAGTCTGTCTGCTACAGTAGGAAAGTATTGCTTTGTTTCCTGACCTTTGGTTCTTTCTTGCCATTGACTTTCCCAATGTTTTAGACTTTCTTGTCTTAGCGTTCTTCTAACAAAGCTCTTTGGAAGTCTATTATAGCTGCATTCCTCTTCGTTTGTAATTGCTGTCTTTGCTAGTCGGTCTGCAATTTCATTGCCTTGTATCCCTATGTGTGCTTTGACCCACCCAATTTCTACATTCCAGTTTTGTTTTTCTAAAATTTTTAACATTGTTCTAATTGCTTCTGTTAGGCAACTGTGAATTTTGTAGTTGGGCAGATGGGTAAGTCGGTACGTAGGTGGGTGGGTCGGTAGGCAGGTAGTTAAACGGGTAGGTGGGTGGGTTGGTGGTTAGGTGGGTCTATGGGCATGTGGGTCGGTGGGCAGGTGGGTCGGTGGGCAAATGGGTAAGTGGGTAGGTAGGTGGGTAGGTCGGTAGGTAGTAAAGCGGGTAGGTGGGTGCGTTGGTGGTTAGGTGAGCCTATGGGCATGTGGGTCGGTGGGCAGGTGGGTCGGTGGGCAGATGGGTAAGTGGGTAGGTAGGTGGGTGGGTCGGTAGGCAGGTAGTAAAGCGGGTAGGTGGGTGGGTTGGTGGTTAGGTGGGTCTATGGGCATGTGGGTCGGTGGGCAGGTGGGTCGGTGGGCAGATGGGTAAGTGGGTAGGTAGGTGGGTGGGTCGGTAGGCAGGTAGTTAAGCGGGTAGGTGGGTGGGTTGGTGGTTAGGTGGGTCGATGGGCATGTGGGTCGGTGGGCATGTGGGTCGGTGGGCAGGTGGGTCGGTGCGCAGATGGGTAAGTGGGTAGGTAGGTGGGTGGGTCGGTAGGCAGGTAGTTAAACGGGTAGGTGGGTGGGTTGGTGGTTAGGTGGGTCTATGGGCATGTGGGTCGGTGGGCAGGTGGGTCGGTGGGCAGGTGGGTCAGTGGTTAGGTGGGTGGGTCGATGGGCAGGTAGTTAAGCGGGTAGGTGGGTGGGTAGGTGGTTAGGTGGGTCTATGGGCATGTGGGTCGGTGGGCAGGTGGGTCGGTGGGCAGATGGGTAAGTGGGTAGGTAGGTGGGTGGGTCTATGGTTAGGTGGGCAGGTGGGTCTTTGGGCAGGTGGGTAAGTGAGTAGGTAGGTGGTTAGATATAAATGTATGGCCTCCATACGCTCCTAAATCCCTTGACCGGCCACCGCGAAATTCGGCACGTACTGTATGAGTTTTTTCATGGAGAAAGTTTGTATTCTACCCATTTTACTATACAACGTAACATCCACATGGTTTTATCTACTAACTTTTCTTTTATGTAAGAAATTTACATATCCGTCCCGCTCACCCTTAAGCATACAATTCATACAATTTTGTATGAAATAGAAATATCACATATTACATTCACATGGGTTTCTCTACACATGACCGCGACACATGACCACATATTCCGCATGCCGAGTACTAGGGTCGCTAAATCAGTGCTCCATTATTGCCCGGTAGGAAAACGATTTCTTGGCCGTCCAGATGGTGGTGGTGGTGGCTGTGGTGGTGGTGGCGATGGCGGCGGAGGCGGTGGCGGTGGTGATGATAAATACTGCACTGTAGCTGAAAGAAGTCGTTTTCCAGCATTCTTGAATGGGAACGAAGAATCTCGAATTCAGGTAAACAACAATAGACTATCACGATTATGTGTAAGCAGTAAATACTCGTGGTGTACTAAGTGGCTTGGATGGATATTGAGCAGTAGGTTGAGTGGCCTGTTCCTTGACAACTGTGTGGGCTTCTATTGTAATGTAGTTAGCCCAAAGATGATATTTAAGGTAAGATTCATGCTGTTCTGCGCACAATGTGATTCTCCTCATTAGCTGACTCATGCCCTGCACTACATAACATGTGTTATAGTTATATCTTCAGTGGGAATTCTGTGTAAGATGATTTTTGTCACGAGATAAAGGCCATGTCTCACGCAATTTCGAAGAATGTAGTCCAATGGAGTAAGACTTGGGGATGTCGCGGGTTACTCTTGCAACAGCCTTAGTCTCCAATCCACAGAATGGAATAATTCTTACACAGCTTACTGCGATGTATGCTCGGTGGCCATCCTGTTAAAGGAGTATGTATCGACAAATTTTTAGTCGTGCATACTCCGCCGAGTCACTCAGTATTGTTAATCAAAGATTCAATATCTGGAAACCTTTGGCTATGAATTGCTTGTGATTTTCTGTCATAATGTTGACATTTTCCAAAACCTTATAGCACTTGTTTCGGAATCGCAACCGTTCCACGATGCGAGTGAGGAACTAATCACAATAACGGAGGGCAGGACACATAGTTAACTAACTTCAGCATGTACTGTACATTCGTATACTCTTCGGCCAGGGGTTGAAAGAGGGTGATTGGGTTAGGCTACCCTGACTTTCCCATGCGTCAGGTAAGCCACATGTTGGTCGTGTGCCGGGTGTGAGTAGCTGAAATATAGACGTTGCAATATTTTCCCTGTTATGCAACATTACCACGAACTATGTTTACTGTGTTGTGAGTATGATCATTTGTGTAAACTGTTATTAAGGATACATCTGGGGAATTTAGATATTCGAATCAAAATTTATTAAAGTACGGACATGCGATTTTCTGTTCACATACGCGGAAATTATGTCCTGAAAGAACACGTTACATGGTTAGGCCGGGCATGCTTCGGTCTTCCACCCGATCAGCTGTGCTGACGAATTATTAGGCAAGCTCTGCGAAATCGAGTTTGAATTAATTAAACTCCAAATTCTGACCACACGGAGGGCAGGGGGGTGAGGGTGGGGGGGGGGGGGGGTTCGACTTTGACGTGCAACCCGAACCTTTGATATTCGCATTCGTGAACACTTCTTTGAAAATGGAGCTCGCACCGTCAGGAACCTTTGCCCAGGTAACAGTTGCAGGTGTACTTTTCTGATCTATATAGAAGCACTCCTTGCATGGTAATGTAAGTCGTTTGCTTTACTTTTGTAAAATACACTTTCTGAACTGTAACCGTCACCACATTTCCAGCCCCTTAACAAAAGATACCTCTGAGGTACCCCCTCCTGAGCGTCCCTTCTAATATGACTTCGGGTTTGGGATGCTATGTAATCGTTCACGAGTGAACGTTACAGTATCTATTTGGTTGAAAACTGCTTCGACGTGATTGTAAATAAGGAACCTGAATCTATAGGCCGGGGAAGATATCAGGAATATGCAGTAATTTGCAAATATGAAGAATAAATAAAATAGCAAAATATACAAAATATTTTATTGTATCGGTTATACTATGAAATTAATGTAACATTAATGGCCATCCTCTAAAAATGTATCGTCATCGTCGTCTTGTCTACCAGGGGCTGGCAGTTTTCGGTTATACCTTCAATAGAACGATATTTGCTTTCTACTTCTTAAATATGGCGCATGTAGTTAGGACAGCAATTCTTATTTTCAATGTTCTTTATAGTATTTTGAACCAATGCTTGAATTTCAGTGACACTTTTTCTTCCGAAGATACTATTGGCTGCAAAGTTTGTTTTTAGTTCTGACCATACATATTCTATAGGATTCAAAGTACAATGATAAGGGGGCAGTCTAATATCTCATGGCCATGCTTAGCATCATCAACAGAGCGCAGTTAGTGTTTCTTTCACTTGTAGAGGAGAGTAGAAAGTTCAACATCGCCTGCACTGTTTATATACGCACTGTGCAAGTTACAGACACGAGTCGGTCAGTGTGTTAGTAAGTGCGAGACAGCTGTGCGTGTGTCGGCGCATCGCAAACAATATTTAACGGCGTCGAGTGATTGTATCGCCGTGGTTAGTGTATGAGAGTCAGAGAAGGTGAACAGAGACACTGAAAGGGCTGAGTCACGGTTACGAGAAGTAAACAGCTGTGAGTTGTGATATCACGAAAGACTGTAGACTGTGTTAACGAGGAGAAGAAAAGTATTGGCGCAAACATTTAGAAGACAATAAAGTGATAGAAAAATAACCAAACGGTATCAATGTGTTATGGAATTTACGCCATAACAAGTATAACTACTACTATTATTTTATTTTAAGAAATTATTTCTAACGTAATGCTTTTTTGGGCAAATAGAAAGGCAGAAGCTGTAGTTTGGATCAAAATAAGAGAATTACGTTAATTCACTCATTCAGTGATGACTGCCTATTGTTACAGTGCCTAGAGGATAAACAGGAAGTTCATTGCTCGAAAAGTAAGTTATAATTGAATGCATTTTAAATTCATTCTCTCACGTACAGCGCTAAAAGTACGTTATTTAAATATTAATACTTTAGAACACAACAGTTATAAAATGCATGCTATAATACATTGTTTGTATAATTTATTATGAACCACTAGAGTCTGGACTTATATAGTCTGCTGTAAACTGAAATAAATATTAATGTTTGTTATATTTGCACTTACAAATGTGTATGTTTCTTGCTAGATTTACTCACACTTAACTCAGTTTAGTGTGGAGTCCCCAGAGTTTGAGGCTGCATGATTTAAGATGCGGTCTGAGGCAGCATGCTCAAGGGCACGGAACAAACTTCGAAACAAAATAGAACTCAACTGAATGAAAAGGAGCTGCTTCCTTATTTGTATTACAGTTCCGTGAAAATATGCTGCACACACAACCGAGAAAGCAAACTCTCTCGGGCTAAGAAGTATTGGAATTATTCAGGAGCGGAGAAGAAACATTTTGCTGTTATCTTTTTTCAAAATAACAGAAGTAAGAAAGTTATACCGACAGATTGAGGGCATGTGTAAGAAATTGAAACAGCAATTGAAATACAGAGTTACTAACGCTTCTGTGTTCATCATCAGGTCCTAAAGCAATATGTTCCCAAACCCAACATTTATAACAACTCCTTTCTACGTTTTGTATTTTACAGTAAGTAGAGAAATATTGTTTCATCCAAAACATCGATATTTCACCGAAAATACATGTTTTGAGGTTCCCTAAATCCACAAAAGGATTTTATGTTTATGTGTTTGTGCGTGTGTGTGTGTGTGTGTGTGTGTGTGTGTGAGAGAGAGAGAGAGAGAGAGAGAGAGAGAGAGAGAGAGAGAGAGAGAGAGTATGTGTATTGTGACAAAGTGACTAAATCAGTCCAGTTACTTTTCCATCACTTTATAATCTTCTAAAATTTTAACACAAATAGGCAGTTCTTTTCTTTTCGTTAGTGCACTCTACAGTACTTCGTGCTATCGCAACTCACAACTGTTACTTCTAGTAATCTTTCTCAGTTCTTTTAGCATCTTTCTTCACTTTCTCTATCTCTCATACACTAACTACCACGTTACAATCACTCGATGCCCGTTAGAATCTTCATCACGACGACGACAACGCACACACACAGCTGAGACAGACCCATGTCTGTAACCGTAAAACTCGCTTCTCTGCTGTTCCCGCCTCCTTATATAGAGGTCTGACGTCACACGGACCTTTTTCTAACTCCACAATGCAGCTGGATTTTTCTCGAAGGCTCTGGAGAAAGCGCTTCCATTACCCAAGAGATAAAAAAGCAAATAACGGCCTTCCATTTGAGGAAAGTGTTAAGTATTGCAAAACTCACGCTATAAGAAGAAATATCTCCGAAAGGTTCACTTCACAAGAAATGCACTTGGATGTAAATTGCGTGTTTAACAAGATCCACATTTTTTGTGTAAAAATTTGATCTGTCCCTTACAGTTTACCAGTTATACAAAAGTCATTGAAAGTAAACAGTACTACATGGGCTAGAGCCAGAAAATTCGAAATATCCATTTCATTTGCCATAAAACTATCTCTAACATAGGGCATTTTCTAAAAAATCGTTAGAGCCATTTTTGAGAAAATCAAAATTTCGAAATATTTTCCATGTAAAGGGTAGTTTAGGAGGAGGAATTTTCTTAAAAGTCTTCGTGTTGCGCCCTTGAAATACATTAAACTCAAATACCAAATTTGGTTTTTAACTGACCTTTCGTTTTTGAGTTATGCACGCTCGCGCACACGCGCACACACTCACACACACACACTTACACACATACACATACACATACAAATGGCGCAGCCTGACTATCAGTCTCGGGTATGTAATGCAACGAAAAATTCGTTAAAAATGACCCAACCTAGACAGAATTACCCTTCGAAGTTTTCCTCTTTTATCATTTTCAGAAAGAAATATTTAACAATATTGAGAGCATGATTCAAAAGAACCTTTTTCTGTCAGAACTTCAAATCAAATAAAGTTCTCTTCAATATTTCCTTCAACATTTAACGGCACAGAGCTGTTCTTCACTATCAATGTCCGGAGTTTCATCTACTATCAATGAAACAAAGAAGGCATCAGGAATTTCTTCCTTAATTCCAAGTGTTATGACGGCATTCACATTTGAAATGAAGTCATTCTCAATATACTGAAGTTGCACGGAAAACAATCCATTTTCCCAAGTGCGCTTTCAGAGAAGTGCCATATATTGGTAATTCATTTAAACATTCAACATAATTGCCTGTTTGAAGATCCTTTACTTTTATTGTGACTATGAAAAGCAAATATCTGTTTTCCCAGAAAACATACAGCCCGTACATGATAATAAAGCTCTGTGCCTTTTCACTTCATGTTGTACTGTTCAACTGAGTGTTTGTACCAGTTATTCAACGAAAATCCTATCCGGGATTTATCCCAAACATTTCTGGTTGTTTTTAGCATATTATGTGATTACAAGAATAATTGTGTTTTATAGTTGCCTATAAATGTTATTTAAATGTTCATAACCACTAGAATTCCAAATTCACTTTTCTTTTGAAAAAAAAAAGATAAACATAGTATTTGTTTAAAGTATTACGGCATAATACTCACTTTTGTAAATGTTGATGTTGAAATGCCTTATATATATTTTTAAACGTTCGTCGTAATATTGAATGCTCGCTTTGGAGGTTCTGCTTTAATTACATATTGCTTTTAGAGAAAGTTTAATCTTTGGAAGCTTCTTATGATCAGTTGTGCGACCACATACGGTTTATTTTGATTTTCGTTGCAACAACGGCGCGGAAACGCAGTTTTGTTTACTACTCTGGCTCTGATTCATTTCGGGACCTCTCGGATGCGATCTACCTGGTTACATACCTACCTTGCGGAATCCGCGCATATCTTAACCTACATTTATAATAAGTAACCAAGTGTCCAAATCATGCTCAAATGTCCACAATTGAAGAGCACACATACAAGAAGTAAAACAAATCGCGAGTTACTCCACGACTTTAAATGCAATAATAAGAGTGCGATTCTTAACACGAGGTGTCTTACATACTACATACCTTGACTCAGGCGTATAACACCAACTTCCTCTAGCTTCCTTCACACAAGCTTTGTTTCCTAATATAATGCTGCAGACTGGCGCGAATTCAAATTGTCTTTACGAAAGCTTGACTTTTAGTGACATTAAAACGATTAGGTACAACAAAATTATAATGAACACCAATTTGGAATTCAGATTGAAGAAAATTACAAGATATGTATTACATCTCTCATATCCATTGTCACTATGACACACACACACACACACTCACACACACACACACACATTCATACAAATTACATTATTTTGTTGTTTGACGACGCTGTGAATTGCCAGGATCATATCAGCATCGCCGGTGTGCCGGAGTTTCGCCCCGCAGGATTCTTTTACATGCCAGTAAATCTACTGACATGGAGCTGTTGTTTTTAAGCACAGTTAAAAACCACCGGTCTGGGCCGCATTTGAACCCGCACCCTTGGAATCAGTAGGCCAGCGTCTAACCAACTGAGCCACCCAGACCGATACAGATACGCGCGCGCACATACACATGGACATTTTCTAAACATGTTTCATTTGAACTCAGGGGATGTATTTCCGGTGAAATCTCGATATCGAATTTTTGGGTAAAATACAATACTTCTACTTACTATACGCAGTAAAAATAAACAACGGTAACGTCTGTGTCGTCCACCTAACAGCTACAGGCCACGTCTTTATCTGGGTACCTTCTAGAAACAGTTGCTGGTACTGATGCCAATTGAACAACGCAACATATAGTACCGGGGATCGAACAGACGTACTATAATGGGGCAAATATGCCACAATTGGCTTTTGGTGGCTAACAATTCCAGAAACTTGCGATCTCTTTATTTAGGCTGGGTATCGACTGCATTTTATCCGATAAAATAACATCTTTGCAATCATATTACAGGATAAACGAACGCGATTAGTCGATATCACAGATGCGGCTTATAGATGGACTAGTCAACTGTAGGTAATAGCAAAGATAATCCTTGCTGCCACCAGTTTGCGAATGGACAATGTATTAACGGTAGTCACCGTAAATTCGGCGAACAAAATGCATCCCTTAGAGCAGTTTGCTTGAATAGTGAAACCTGTTTCAGTGTTTTAGAAATAGAACCAGTTTGCACTTAGGAAGAACCCATCATGTAGGTAATTCTTGCTCTTCAGTCCATTAGGGAACCTTACGTCAGTTTTGGAGGACATTACGTTGTTGTGCTGCAACCGCGTCAGCCTCACATTCTCTGTCACTTCGCCCCTCATTTACTTGAGTAATATATCAACCTTATGAGTCTCCTCGGACAATCTGCATGATGTGTTGGTACCCAAATGGTGTACTTTCAAGTGCTAAAGTCACTGCAACTTTATGTATTCTCATTTATTTTTACACCTGTTTTTACTTCCAGGAAGTATGCACATATGTGTATCTGTGTATACCTACAGCATAATTTGAAAACAACAATTACAATGATTACCAAATTTCATATTTAATCTGGAAACGTTAAGTTGCAACGGGAAGACATACATCAAATTCTGGTAACTAGAAGTAACCTTTGCTGTTTTTTATTTGTCCAGAGATTCTTTTAATGGCTAATGTTACAATATTTTATGTTGAGTTATTCGCAAACAATTAATACGCTTTGAGTCATGTTTCATAGAATTCGCGCATTTCATTTCATCGTTCGAGCTGGGCTACTTCTCTTGTTAATAGAAGGTACGCCTTCTAAGCGTATTTTCTCGTGTACAATCACCATGATCAGGCTTGTCTCTTCCGCTGTTTACTGCTCGTTTCTTCGAGCACGGACCACTTAATTTATTTCCCCCATCGTGGATATCCTAAGAGCTATTAGACTCTTCTTTTTCATATGTTCCACGACCAAGCTCGCAGAAGAGGCTTTCATACTTATCAAATATTAGAGAAACAAATTAAAATTGTTTGTATTAATTTATTATCAGGAACGCCTTGTTCGCGTGAAGTTGCAGTAACGTTGAATTCCTTTGTTATAGTGGTATCGGTTCTCATACCTGGCAGACGACGATGATAATGATAATATTAATAACAATAATAATATTATAATAATAGCAAAACCCTAGAGCAACAGCCCTTCGCGGGCCAAGGCTTACCGCACGGCCACTGCGTCCCCCACCTCTGCCCATTACATGCGTCATGGGTGGGGTGCAGAATTGGAGGGTGGCACGTGGTCAGCTCCCAAAGGCCTCCCGGGCAGTTATGTGGCCTTCGCGATCTGAAGTCCCTACTTCCTTATCAAGTAGATTTTCAATTGACCCCCTCAGGGACCTAACGAGGCTGAGTGCACCCCGTGTGGGGAAAAATACCCACACCGGTACCGGGAATCGAACCCGGGTCCTTCGCGCAAGAGGAAGAATAGTAAATAATAATAATAATAATAATAATAATAATAATAATAATAATAATAATAATAATAATAATAATAATAATAATAATAATAATAATAATAATAATAATAATAATAATAATAATAATAATAATAATAATAATAATAATAATAATAATAATAATAATAATAATAATAATAATAATAATGATAGTACTGGTTTTAACCTTTATACGTATGTCATAATATTATTTATAAGGCATTTTTAATTGCATTTCGTTAGCCACACCCATGTCTGATACACTTGCACTTTTTCAATCAGCCACTATGAAGGGATGATACCCCCCCTGCTGCGCAGCCGTTGAGGAGCTCAAATCTGAACTATCGGCCTGGTCAAGATAACTCTCAATTCGATCTCACTGTATTACGGAAAATACTGTACGCATGGTTCACTGTCTCTGAATAACGGTCTTCGATGTCTCTATAACTGAAGGAGTCCATGCAGCTGAATTCTGTAGCAACTTGAAAAGTGTAACAAGACGGGATAAGTTAGCCACAACATAGGGTTACTGTCGCAAAGAAGTGGTGTTGTGGCCAGCAATATGCTATTGTACTATCTTTCACAAAAGTAAATACCCACCTTCAGTGAAACCTGCGTGAAGGCTCACTAATACTCAGGCATACCTAAATAGATGGTATGAGAATGAAATCAGTCATATACGTATGCTTCGTTTGCTGTTCAGAGGGGATGGCAGTCATTGGCTCACTTTGCAACTTTGAGAAGGGATATTTCAGCAATCACTCTAAATTAAAACGTAAATATTGCAAATTCAAGGTTACTACGTCTGAAGAAAATATGTTACTATTGGGTTATGATTAAACAGTGGACCAGAAGTAGAAAACGATGTCAGTATTGAGCTCTTTGCTTACCAAAGTAAGCTTGATAAGCCACACTCAACTCTTGTCCTTAGTGTTAGCCGAGAGCATTTAAACACTTTAACGCGAACCGAGAGACGCTCCCTCCATGAACATGGATCGAATCCCACCCACCGCATGTGTTTACCTTCTCTACTGGTAAGTAGGGGAAGTATTGTATTCCACCCAAAAATTTGATTTCGAGAATTCACCGGAAATATATGTTTTGAGGCCCCCTGAATCCAAAAAAAAACATTTTTAGAAAAAGATCCGTGTGTGTGTGTGTGTGTCTGTGTGTCAGTCTGTGGACGCATAACTCAAAAACGAAAAGTCGGTTAAAAACCAAAGTTGGTATTTAAGTTTAATGTCTTTCAAGGATGCGACGCGAAGATTTTGAAGAAAATAGCCCCACCCTAAACTACCCTTTATACGGAAAATTTTTCAAAAATTTTATTTTCTTGTAAATGGCTCTAAGGATTTTGATTAAAATGTCATATGTTTGAGATATTTTTATGACAAATGAAATGTATATCTTGAATTTTCAGGCTATAGCCCTTGTACTCGTATTTACTCTGGACGACTTTTGCATAACTGGTAAACCCTTAGAGGTAGACCAAATCATAGTATACAAAAGATGTAGATCTGACTAAAGTACACAATTTATGTCCAAATAAATTTTCTTGTAAGGTGAACTATTTCGGAGATATTCCTTGTTATGTGTGTGAGTTTCGGAAAACAACTTTCGTGAAATGGATCATCGTTGTTCATTGTTTTTATATGTTAAGTGTGCAAAGAGAACGGGATCTCAAAGCTTAAAAACATTTGACTATCGCACAAAGCCTACTGTATTCTAACATTCCCCTTGCAACTACAAGGAAATCAGCAATAAGAGACTTTGGACAAATGTTTATCTTGGCTAACACGAAGAAGATATAGGAATAAGAGTTTGCAAGAATGGTTAGTACAAGAGTAGAGAAAGTCATGTGAGTGCAACACATCAGATTTTTTTCTTCCCTTCCTTCCTGCTTTAAAGGGAACGTGGTTATTAATATAACCTGAGCCGGATATACTATTATACAATATTATCATATTGGAATATATCGATTACAATTGCTGTAGACAACAAAGTGAATACACCTAGATCAACTGTCAATAATTCTTCCTCAAATATATATTTTCATTTAAATAACCCACATTCAAAAGTAGTTTTCTATAAATGTCGACGGTTACCACCATATTAAAAAATTTACTACTGTCGTGTACCGTCAATACTTCGTTAGTTTACGATAGATTATAAAAAAGCACTACATCTTGTTCATGTTAAAAAATGCAGGAACACTAAAACATTTCAGGCACAATAAACTAGTTATTGCCTGACAGCGGTGTCATTTCGCTTATTTCCAGGGACTACACAATGTTGCCATGTGTCCATTCACTCAATTTCTAGGCGTCGGCCTTTATCCTGATTCTGAATTCCTGATAAAAAGCTCTGGAGAACTAAAGTCGATGGTTAATTTTCCATTTCAGAAAATAAGTATGGAGGGGGTGATGTTTGAACCACCGATGCTCAGTACTTTCAACCCCTACGTGGTTAGAGCGCTCGCCTACCACTTAGGGGGCCCGAGTTCGATCCCAGGGACCCACATGTGGTATTTGTGGTGGACGAAGCGGCGTCAGGGCGGGTTTTCTCCGGGTGCTCCGGTTTTCCCCGCCACTCATTCCACCAATTGCTCCATTATCACCTTTCCAATCATCGATTTCGCCTGCAATTCACATCATCCTTTTCCTCACTATCATATCTAGTGCTTGGTGACCACTCGCTTCCAGGTCCTCACATTGTCCGCTCCAGAGGTTCCTGTGCTCCCCGACAGACGTCTGACCCTAGGCACTGGCTTGTAAGTCCTAGGGAGTGTAAGTCCTACATAAGGGCAGGGTAATCAGGTAAAGGAGAACAAGAATCCTTCTATAACGCACACTTCTGTATGACATCAGAAATGCCAGAAGCTTTCACTTAGATCGTGAGAAACTTTTACAACACCGCATTATGACCAGGGTCGGAGGAGAAAATAGCACCTGGACCTAATGAAGCGCCACCCCCCCCCCCCCCTCCCGATGAGATGTGACAGAGGGGGTGCCGGAACTAATAGATACGATAACACAGGAGAGGGTGTCTACTGTTTTCAGATATGGCTACCCGGTGGCAGCTTGTACAACCGGCTCTGGCGATGGGATTCTGAGACCGCACCCGATCTGCAGTACGAAAATTGACAGAGAGCATCCTTTTTTCCCGAAACAGCCAAGGAGGATGAAGGTGAAGTGAAAGGAGTGAAGCGAAATGGACAGAGAGGAATTTCAGGGAATGTAATTAACCTTCCCAGCGTTATCTAGCGATCTGAGGAAACACCCCCCCCCCCCCCCCCCCAAAAAAAAAAAAGGCCATTGACGGATCGGATCGGACGCAGAAATCGAATCCAAGACTTCCGGATGCAAGTCACACGCGCTCACTTGCGCCACCAGGCTCGGTAACACAACATTAACGAAGAGGGACGCCGAATTGAACAACTTATTAGTTAAACACACAACCGATGTTCGAGCTCTGACCAGGGCAGACAACTGATCTCCTCACCCTGAAGATGCCAAGCGCAGTATCGGTGGAACGTCGATATCTTCGGTGCCTTCTAAACCACGGCCTACAAGCCCGGAATAATGCTGCTAATACTCAGGACGCCGACCTTAAAAGCC